>MJUU01000735.1:0-29611 GCA_002080025.1 Modiolus philippinarum
GTCGATGCCACTGCTGGTGGACTGTTAGTCCCCGAGGGTATTCACCAGTCCGGTAGTCAGTGCTTCGGTGCCGACCCGAAAGCCGATTATTTTTGGAACCTTACAATATCTAAATTTTTGTTAATTTTGTTGAAAACTAAGGAGTATCTCCCTCATGCAAAGCTCTGTCCTTAGCTTATTTTGGCTTCACATTTAGATCATATTGGTTGTTTGTTCTCTATCAGTTTTTACATATTTTTGAATTTATTGTCGTCCAAACGTTTAGATTTTATCTGCACTGAAGAGACATAAGTTGTCGAAATGCGCATATGCAGAAAGTAAATTCACAGTAACTTCGGTATTTAGTTAAATGCTATTTTTCTATATTGCTATTTTTTCTTTGAGTTTAGAAAAATTCTTTATAACATCACACCAGAAAGGATTTAGTTCTTTTGATAGAATTTCAAGTCCTTCCTTACTTAAATATAAAAACTTGTCACCACCCCATTTTTGGATATCATTTAATAACAAAATCTTCCAAGAAGAATAGTTTTGTGGGTCAAAAAATTTATTCAGCCATGACATTTTCAAACTATAACAAAATGATTCCACATGAGGGAGTTTCAGACCTCCATCTTTATAATCATTGATCATAATTGTTCTCTTTACTTTATCTGGTTTTCCCTTCCACAAAAAATTATAGAAAATACCTTGGATGTCTTTCATAATATTTTCTGGGGGGTTAGGAAGGACAGTTAACACTTGTACCAATATGGGTAGTGCCAAGGTTTTAATCACAGTAATCCTTCCGATATATGTTAATTCTCTGAAAGACCAAACATTCAACAAAGACCTTATACTTTTTAGTTTTTCTTGAAAATTTATTATAGTCTTATCTTCTTTTGCAAGTTCAAACCAAATTTATAGTAACTTAAATTTCCCAGAAAAATTCCATGACAATTTTTTTTCAGGCAAAATTTTGTTCGTGTTTCCCTTTTTTGATCCAATCCATATAGCTTCTGTTTTATGTACATTAATCTTGTGTCCAGCACATTCCAAAAACAATTATATATAACAATATATTACCGCGTCTTGTTTTTTGTGACCCATTCAAAAAGCATAAGCTTGATAATTTTTAAAATGAACAAACTTGTACATGAATGATGCATTGGACGTAATTTACAAATTTTAATCTGCATCGAAAAGACATGACCGCCCGTAGCTGTTTCTTTGTACAAAAATTGATTCATATTGACATTTCAAAATTTGACACTATGAGAAAGACATTTTGATATTTTGTAGGAAATTTGAAGCAAATTCAACTGAAATTTTCCGGAATAACGTATGAAGAGTCGTAAATTAAGATTGCCAATTTTTGCTCTGATTAGATAACATACGAGACTATTGAACTTTGGGCTCTAAGGGAAAACAACTTTGATCAAAACCGCTGTCAAAGCGAATTGAATCAGATTGTCTTTGGATGATGTATTGGTGGTCTCTAAAATGACTGCTTTCCGGGTACCAAAATGAGCACCTGCCTAACGGTCGAATCAAATTTATTTGAACTTTGCTGAAATTTTGTATTCGAAAATCCCAAGACAAAACAAGAATTGAAATTGCAGTAATTTGGAATTCTTCAGATGGTTATTTTCAGAACCAGTGGTGGGAAATTCTGAGATATGTTGAGTTTAACATCTGACTTGAGCACAATTTTACACATTAAAACGATTAAAACAATCAGTAAATAAAGGAACATAACTAAGGATAAGATTAAGAGTGTTTGACTAAGGACGTATTAAGGATGATCACTCCTCAAGTTAATGATATCAAGGTTTTGAAATCAGTATGTTTATTTATTAGAACATCGATCATACATCATTTGAAGCAAAAAATATTGAGAGGTCAGTGTGCCCGTTTTTGAGATTTAAGTGCCTGAAATTTTGGCGAGAAACCAAACTCCTTTAGATTTTTCATTTACTTTGCATTTAAGCAATCGACCTTTAATATACAATGAAGATATATCAAGAATTTCATCAAATTTTGTCAAAAGTTTATTCAAGATGTATACAAACATATTTTGAAAAGAAAAGTGGGGGTCGTTGTGCAAAATTTTCTAATGCATCATGATGAAATAAATATGATAATTCCGAAAGTCAGAGACAGTTTCAAAACCTGAGGTGTGAATTAAACATATTTTATTGCTCAAAAGAATAAGCAAAGGGATCGGGCACAAGTTATAACAACATTATTATAAGCCTTCTCCCTAACCTGACCTGAGGTGTGACCATCCTTAAAAGATTTTGTGTTATGTCAGTGATTTTGTAAATCCCGAAACTAACAATTTGTCATTTTTTAATGACCCCTATAATGTAACATAGCTATATATACATTGTAAGAAGAAGACCATCATTAGAATCTGAGATTCAGGTATCAGTTTTCCAATCCCATCATTCTGTACTTAATTGTTGTTTGTTATATATGTTTTTCTAAATAAAATACTGTTTATACTAATGTAGGTGTTTTGGTGGAGTTTATATTTCTGGTTTTTCATTATTTGTAATGTTATATACCATTTTTAATAAATGAAGGGAAATGAAGTAAATGCATGCAAGACAAAGTCTCTGCAGGTCTTTACAAATACATGGCAAAACAAAGCAATGGAACACAACTTTTATTGTTGCTCTTCATCTTGAAGTCACCATGAGGCTATCAACAATGAAGTTTGCCAATACCTCATAGTAAGTTCAAGACGGTGTCTATCAGCGGTTGAGCAGAATAATTGCTAGTTTATGAGCAGACCATCACCACATCCATGCTCCCGATTATTCATGAATGCAGGGTTGTCAACAAACAAAATACTTTTACAATCGCTGTCACCCGTTGCCCGAAAAAGAATAATAGAATACAATCACAACCCCCACAGGTCACTCATCGAGTAATAAAGAAGAAAACTTAGCACAATAAAATCATGAATTTTGGGCAAAATAAACAGGTGGTCAGAATAACAGTCTGATATTAAAAAGATCCAATTATATCTTTGTTTCTGGGGATTGTTTTTTCTTTGATTTCGTCGTGTCTTTTTCACAGCAGGATTTCACACTGTCAAAGGTCTTGTTCCTATTTCAGACTCATATGTATATTGTTTAAAAAGTACTAATTCTTAGATCATACGTTATAGGTTGAAATTTGACTGCAAACCTTCTGAAAAAGGTATTTTGAAGCCAAGTTATATGCATTACTTTGTTTGATATGTAAAACACTTCTGCAGCTAAAATTATTTATTCAAACTTTATTGTATCTGCAACTTTCACACAACACCAAAATTATTTTGGTACCAATGACTTTGGAACTGTATCAAAGTTACAATTGTCACCTTTACAACAGAATGAACAAGTGAAATGTGTATCCTGTAGCTCATCAACGTTATATTTTTTACATTCATTCCTGTCTGCAGACTGTTTAATCCAATCTCTTTCACATTCAGCTTCTGTAACACATCTGAAATAAACTTCCAAACTTTTGACTTGGCTTTTTCATCACATCTAAAATCGAATTTTAATTATTATGAACTATTTACATTTAAAATGAAATTCTAAGCTATCTTATTGGTTGATAATTATTTGGGACTTGTTTCTATTACCGCGTTGTTTCTTTTTTTTGACAGAGATAAACAAGGATAATTTTATATGGTTAAGATAACATGGATTCTAAATTATTGTATTTAACAGTAAAAAACTATTAGAGTGAAAGAGGTGCAAAATTACAACACGTACAGTCTGTAATGCTATTTATATACCAGAAAATGTCTTGAGCAACTTAGAAATGTTTCTTTTCAATTACTGTAAACGTGGAAATTTTTGCCTGGGGGGTAACTTTTGCTATATTCGCGGTAAAGAAAAATATGCAAAAATTTCCCTATCGAGAGTTATGCAGTTTGTAAAGTCTTATTGTTATAACAAACCTATAAAATGGTTTCAGTCGCGAAAATTACCCCGGCCCTCGTAAAATGCTTGTGCAACAAAATCGCTAAATAAACACCCTGTGAAAATTTCCACTTTTACAGTATGCATCCGCTAATAAAAAATAAAATGCAGTTGCTCTCTAAGTGTCATTTGTTTACAAACGTTATCTATACAGACGTTTTGTGTACCTTGGACACTTTTAAGGTCATATTTAAACCACATATTGCATTTTCAGATGTAATAGCTCGCTTATTTGACCTAACTTCTAGATACGCATCTGTCTACTGCACTATCATTTAAGAGCCCACTTATTTGACCTATCTTCTAGTGACGTATCAGCTTACTGCACTTTTAGATTTAATGGATCACTTATTTGACCTACCTTCTAGTGACGTATCAACACACTGCACTTTCAGATTCAATAGCTGACTTATTTGACCTACCTTCTAGTGACGTATCAACACACTGTACTTTTAGATTTGATAGATCACTTATTTGACCTACCTTCTAGTGACGTATCTGCATACTGCACTTTTAGATTAAGTAGATCATTCATTTGACCTACCATCTGGTGACGTATCTGCATACTGCACTTTTAGATTTGATAGATCACTTGTTTGACCTATCTTCTAGTGAAGTATCTGCCTACTGCATTTTTAGATTTAGTAGATCACTTATTTGACCTATCTTCTAGTGACGTATCTGCATATTGCAATTTAAGATTTAGTGGATCACTTATTTGACCCACTTTCTAGTGACGTATCTGCATATTGCACTTTCAGATGTAATAGATCACTTATTTGATCTACCTTCTAGTGACGTATCTGCTTACTGCACTTTTAGATTTAATGGATCACTTATTTGACCTACAATCTAGTGACGTATCTGTATACTGCACTTTTAGATTTAGTAGATCATTTATTTGACCTACCTTCTAGTGACGTACATCTGCATACTGCACTTAAATTTAATGGATCACTTATTTGATCTACCTTTTATTGACATATCTGCATACTGCACTTTTACATTTAATAGATCACTTATTTGACCTACCTTCTTTTGACGTATCTGCATACTGCACTTTTCGATTTGATGGATCACTTATTTGACCTACCTAGTGACGTATATCTGCATACTGCCATATTAGATTTAATGGATCACTTATTAGACCTACCTGCTAGTGATGTATCGTATACTGCACTTTTAGATTTGATAGATCACTTATTTGACCTACCTTCTAGTTACGTATCTGCTGCTGCACTTTTAGATTTGGTAGATCACTTTGTCTTTGGTCTTCCGTCTTCTGGTGTTCGTGATTTTGCCTTGTCTCTGGACTTTGATTTATATTATCTTGTGCTTTGTTCCTTCGGTATTCTACTGCCGTTGTTTTATTTGAACTACCTTCTAGTGACGTATCTGCAGACTGCACTTTTAGATTTATAAGATCACTTATTTGACTTACTTTCTAGTGACGTATCTGTATACTGCATTTTTAGATTTAGTAGATCACTTATTTGACCTACCATCTAGTGACGAATCTGAATACTGCATTTGTAGATTTAATAGATCGCTTATTTGACTTATCTTCTAGTGATGTATCTGTACACTGCATTTTTAGATTTAATAGATCACTTATTTGACGTACCTTCTAGTGACGTATCTGTATACTGCACTTTTAGAGTTAATGGATCACTTATTTGATCTACCTTCTAGTGACGTATATCTGCATACTGCACTTAGATTTAATGGATCACTTATTTGATCTACCTTCTAGTGACGTATCTGTATACTGCACTTATAGATTTATAAGATCACTTATTTGACCTACCTTCTTTTGACGTATCTGCATACTGCACTTTTAGATTTGATAGCCCACTTATTTGACCTACCTAGTGACGTATATCTGCATACTGCACTTATAGATTTATAAGATCACTTATTTGACTTTCCTTCTAGTGACGTATCTGTATACTGCACTTTCAGATTTAGTAGATCACTTATTTGACCTACCTTCTAGTGATGTATCTGTATACTGCACTTTTAGATTTGATAGATCACTTATTTGACCTACCTTCTAGTGACGTATCTGCTGATGCACTTTTAGATTTGGTAGATCACTTTGTCTTTGGTCTTCCGTCTTCTGGTGTTCTTGATTTTGCCTTGCCTCTGGACTTTGATTTATGTAATCTTGTGCTTTGTTCCTTCGGTATTCTACTGCCGTTGTTTTATTTGACCTACCTTCTAGTGACATATGTGCATACTGCACTTTTAGATTTAATAGATCACTTATTTGACTTACCTTCTGGAGACGTATCTGCATACTGCACTTTTAGATTTATAAGATCACTTACTTGACCTACCTTCTAGTGACGTATCTGTATACTGCATTTTTAGATTGAGCAGATCCCTTATTTGACCAACAATCTAGTGACGAATCTGAATACTGCATTTTTAGATTTGATAGATCACTTTTTCTTTGGTCTTCCGTCTTCTGGTGTTCTTGATTTTGCCTTGTCTCTGGACTTCGATTTATGTAATCTTGTGCTTTGTTCCATCGGTATTCTACTGCCGTTGTTTTATTTGACCTACCATCTAGTGACGTATAAGTATACTGCACAGTTTTGATTTAATGGATCACTTATTTGACCTACCTTCTAGTGATGTATCTGTATACTGCACTTTTAGATTTGATAGATCACTTATTTGACCTACCTTCTAGTGACGTATCTGCTGATGCAATTTTAGATTTGGTAGACCACTTTGTCTTTAGTCTTCCGTCTTCTGGTGTTCTTGATTTTGCCTTGTCTCTGGACTTTGATTTATGTAATCTTGTGCTTTGTTCCTTCGGAATTCTACTGCCGTTGTTTTATTTGACCTACCTTCTAGTGACATATCTGCATACTGCACTTTTAGATTTAATAGATCACTTATTTGACTTACCTTCTGGAGACGGATCTGCATACTGCACTTTTAGATTTATAAGATCCCTTACTTGACTTACCTTCTAGTGACGTATCTGTATACTGCACTTTTAGATTTAGTAGATCCCTTATTTGACCAACAATCTAGTGACGAATCTGTATACTGCATTTTTAGATTTCATAGATCACTTATTTGACCTACCTTCTTGTGACGTATCTGTATACTGCTTATTTTAGATTTCATAGATCACTTATTTGACCTACCTTCTTGTGACGTATCTGTATACTGCTTATTTTAGATTTAATTGATCACTTATTTGACCTACCATCTAGTGACGTATCTGTATACTTCATTTTAAGATTTAATAGATCACTTATTTGACCTACCTTCTAGTGACATATCTGTATACTGCACTTTAAGATTTAATAGACGACTTATTTTGACCTACCTTCTAGTGACATATCTGCATAGTGCACTAATTATATTTAATAGATCACTTATTTGACCTACCTTCTAGTGACGTATCTGCTTACTGAACTTTAGATTTAGTGGATCATTTATTTGACCTACCTTCTAGTGACGTATCTACGTGATTTCGTTTGGTTTTATGCATTTTATATCTTTTTTGAAATTTTGGATTTCCTTTGTTTGGGTTCTAGTGCTGCTGATGAGGAATAAACTTCCGAAATGGCCATACAGCTCATTACAATTAATGCAGTTGGAGTTGACATATGTGTTATTGTCTCATGTTCATTTACTCCATATCCTTTCGTAAAATATAAAATACTGCATACTGCACTTTCAGATGTAATAGCTCACTTATTTGACCTACCTTCTTTTGACGTATCTGCATACTGCACTTTTAGATTTGATAGATAACTTATTTGTTCTACCTTCTGGTGACGTATCTGTATACTGCACTTTTAGATTTAGGAGATCATTTATTTGACCTACCTTCTAGTGACGTATATCTGCATACTGCACTTAGATTTAATGGATCACTTATTTGACCTACTCTCTAGTGACGTATCAGTATACTGCACTTTTAGATTTAGTAGATCACTTATTTGAGCTACCATCTAGTGACGTATCTGCATACTGCAGTTGTAGATTTAATAGATCACTTATTTGATCTACCTTCTTTTGACGTATCCGCATACTGCACTTTTAGATTTAATAGCTCACTTAATATTTGATCTACCATCTAGTGACGTATATCTGCATACTGCACTTTTAGATTTAATGGATCACTTATATGACCTTCTAGTGACGTATCTGTATATTGCACGTTAAGATTTGATAGATCACCTACTTGACCTTCTATCTAGTGACGTATGTGTATGCTGCACTTTTAGATTAAGAAAATCATTTATTTGACCTACCTTCTAGTGACGTATCTGCTGATGCACTTTTAGATTTGCTAGATCACTTTGTCTTTGGTCTTCCGTCTTCTGGTGTTCTTGATTTTGCCTTTTCTCTGGACTTTGATTTATGTAATCTTGTGCTTTGTTCCTTCGGTATTCTACTGCCGTTGTTTTATTTGACATACCTTCTAGTGACGTATCTGCAAACTGCACATTTTAGATTTAATGGATCAGTTATTTGAACTACCATCTAATGACGTATCTTTATACTGCATTTCTAGATTTAATAGATCACTTATTTGACCTAACTTCTAGTGACATATCTGTATATTGCACTTTAAGATTTAATAGATCACTTATTTGACCCACCTTCTAGTGACGTATCTGCATACTGCACTTTTAGATTTAATAGATCACTTATTTGACCTAGCTTTAAGTGACGTATCTGCATACTGCACTTTTAGATTTAGTAGATCACTTATTTGACCTTCCTTCTTTTGACGTATCTGCATACTGCACTTTAAGATTTGATAACTCACTTATTTGAATTACCTTCTAGTGACGTATATCTGCATACTGCACTTTAAGATGTGATGGATCACGTATTTTACCTACTTTCTAGTGACGTATCTGTATACTGCACTTTTAGATTTAGTAGATCCCTTCTAGTGACGAATCTGTATACTGCACATTTTAGATTTAATGGATCACTTATTTGACCTACCATCTAGTGACGTATCTGCATACTACACTTTTAGATTTAATAGATAACTTATTTGACCTACCATCTAGTGAAGTATATCAGCATACTGCACTTTTAGATTTGATAGATCACTTATTGGACTTACCTTCTAGTGACGTATCTGGATACTGCACTTCAAGATTTATTAGATCACTAATTTAACCTACCTTCTAGTGACGTATATCTGCATACTGCACTTTTAGATTTGATAGATCACTTATCTGATCTATTTTCTAGTGAGGTATCTGTATACTGCACTTTTAGATTTAATAGGTCACTTATTTGACCTACCTTCTAGTGACGTATCTGTATACTGCACTTTTAGATTTGATAGATCACTTTTTTTATCTACCTTCTAGTGACGTATCTGCATACTGCTCTTTCGGATGTAATAGCTCACTTATTTGACCTACCTTTTTTGACGTATATGCATACTGCACTTTCAGATTTGATATATAATCTATTTGATCTACCTTCTAGTGATGTATCTGCATACTGCTATTTTAGATTGAATGGATCACTTATTTGAGATACTATCTAGTGACGTATCTGTATGCTGCACTTTTAGATTTAGTAGATCACTCATTTGATCTACCTTCTAGTGACGTATCTGCATACAGCACTTTTAGATTTGATAGCTCGCTTATTTGATCTACCATCTAGTGACATATATCTACATACTGCACTTTTAGATTTAATGGATCACTTATTTGACGTACCTTCTAGTGACGTTTATGTATACTGCACTTTTAGATTTGATAGATCACTTATTTCACCTACTATCTAGTGATGTATCTGTATACTGCTCTTTTAGATTTAGCAGATCATTTATTTGACCTACTTTCTAGTGACGTATCTGCTGATGCACTTTTAGATTTGGTAGATCACTTTGTCTTTGGTCTTCCGTCTTCTGGTGTTCTTGATTTTACCTCTTCTCTGGACTTTGATTTATGTAATCTTGTGCTTTGTTCCTTCGGTATTTTACTGCCGTAGTGTTATTTGACCTACCTTTTAGTGACGTATCTGCATACTGCACTTTTAGATTTAATAGATCACTTATTTGACTAACCTTCTAGTGACGTATCTGTATACTGCACTTTTAGATTTATAAGATCACTTATTTGACCTACCATCTAGTGACGGATCTGTATACTGCACATTTTAGATTTAATGGATCACTTATTTGACCTACCATCTAGTGACGGATCTGTATACTGCATTTTTATATTTAATAGATCACTTATTTGACCTACCTTTTAGTGAAGTATCTGCATACTGCACTTTTAGATTAAGTAGATAACTTATTTGACCTACCTTCTTTTGTCGTATCTGAACTGCACTTTTAGATTTATTAGATCACTAATTTAACCTACCTTCTAGTGACGTATATCTGCAAACTGCACTTTTAGATTTGATAGATCACTTATTTGATTTACCTTCTAGCGACGTATCTGTATACTGCACTTTTAGATTTGATAACTCACTTATTTGAATTACCTTCTAGTGACGTATATCTGCATACTGCACTTCTTGATGTGATGGATCACTTATTTTACCTACTTTCTAGTGACGTAGTTGTATACTGCACTTTTAGATTTAGTAGATCATTTATTTGACCTACCTTCTAGTGACGTATCTGCATACTACACTTTTAGATTTAATGGATAACTTATTTGACCTACCATCTAGTGTAGTATATCTGCATACTGCTCTTTTAGATTTGATAGATCGCTTATTTGACTTAGCTTCTAGTGACGTATATCTGCAAACTGCACTTTTAGATTTGATAGATCACTTATTTGATATACCTTCTAGCGACGTATCTGTATACTGGACTTTTAGATTTAATAGGTCACTTATTTGACCTCCCTTCTAGTGACGTATCTGGATACTGCATATTTGGATTTGATAGATCAATTATTTGATCTACCTTCCAGTGACGTATCTGCGTACTGCACTTTCAGATGTAATAGCTCACTTATTTGACCTACATTTTTTTGACGTATCTGCATACTGCGCTTTTAGATTTGATAGATCACTTATTTGATCTACCTTTTTTTTCTAGTGACGTATCTACACACTGCACTTTTAGATTTAATGGATCACTTATTTGACATACTATCTAGTGACGTATCTGTATACTGCACATTTTAGATTTATTAGATCACTAATTTGACCTACCGTCAAGTGACTTATATTTGCATACTACACTTTTAGATTTGATAGATCAGTGACTTATATTTGCATACTACACTTTTAGATTTGATAGATCACCTATTTGATCTACCTTCCAGTGCCGAATCTGTATACTGCACTTTTAGATTTGAAAGATCACTTATTTGATCTACCTTCTAGTGACGTAGGTGATACTGCACTTTAAGATTTAATAGATCACTTATTTGACCAACCTTCTAGTGACGTATCTGTATACTGCACATTTTAGATTTAATGGATCACTTATTTGACCTACCATCTAGTGACGTATCTGCATACTGCACTTTCAGATTTAATAGCTCACTTATTTGACCTACCTTTTAATGACGTATCTGCATACTGCACTTTTAGATTTAGTAGATCACTTATTTGACCTACCTTCTTTTTACGTATCTGGATACTGATTTTTAAGATTTGATAACTCACTTATTTGAAGTACCTTCTAGTGACGTGTATCTGCATACTGCACTTCTTGATGTGATGGATCACTTATTTTACCTACTATCTAGTGACGTATCTGTATACCTCACTTTTAAATTTAGTAGATCATTTATTTGACCTACCTTCTAGTGACGTATCTGCATACTACACTTTTAGATTTAATGGATTACTTATTTGACCTACCATCTAGTGAAATATATCTGCATACTGCACTTTTAGATTTGATAGATCACTTATATGACCTACCTTCTAGTGAAGTTTCTGCATAATGCACTTTTAGATTTAATAGATCACTTATTTGACTCACCTTCTAGTGACGTATCTGCATACTGCACGTTTAGATTTAATATATCACTAATTTGATCTACGATCTAGTGACGTATCTGTATACTGCACTTTTAGATTTAGTAGATCACTTTGTCTTTGGTCTTCCGTCTTCTGGTGTTCTTGATTTTGCCTCTTCTCTGGACTTTGATTTATGTAATCTTGTGCTTTGTTCCTTCGGTATTTTACTGCCGTAGTGTTATTTGACCTACCTTTTAGTGACGTATCTGCATACTGCACTTTTAGATTTAATAGATCACTTCTTTGACTTACCTTCTAGTGACGTATCTCTATACTGCACTTTTAGATTTATAAGATCATTTATTTGACCTACCATCTAGTGACATTTCTGCATACTGCACATTTTAGATTTAATGGATCACTTATTTGACCTACCATCTAGTGACGGATCTGTATACTGCATTTTTAGATTTAATAGATCACTTATTTGACCTACCTTTTAGTGACGTATCTGCATACTGCACTTTTAGACTAAGTAGATAACGTATTTGACCTACCTTATTTTGTCGTATCTGAAGTGCACTTCTTGATGTGATGGATCACTAATTTTACCTACTTTCTAGTGACGTATCTGTATACTGCATTTTTAGATTTAGTAGATCATTTATTTGACCTACCTTCTAGTGACGTATCTGCATACTACACTTTTAGATTTAATGGATAACTTATTTGACCTACCATCTAGTGAAGTATATCTGCATACTGCTCTTTAAGATTTGATAGATCACTTATTTGACTTAGCTTCTAGTGACGTATCTGCATACTGCACATTTAGATTCATTAGATCACTAATTTAACCTACCTTCTAGTGATGTATATCTGCAAACTGCACTTTTAGATGTGATAGATCACTTATTTGATCTACCTTCTAGCGACGTATCTGTATACTGGACTTTTAGATTTAATAGGTCACTTATTTGACCTCCCTTCTAGTGACGTATCTGGATACTGCACATTTGGATTTGATTGATCAACTATTTGATCTACCTTCCAGTGACGTATCTGCGTACTGCACTTTCAGATGTAATAGCTCACTTATTTGACCTACCTTTTTTTGACGTATCTGCATACTGCACTTTTAGATTTGATAGATCACTTATTTGATCTACCTTCCAGTGACGGATCTACACACTGCACTTTTAGATTTAACGGATCACTTATTTGACATACTATCTAGTGACGTATCTGTATGCTTCATGTTTAGATTTAATAGATCACTTATTTGACCTACCTTCTAGTGACGTATCTGTATACTGCACTTTAAGATTTAATAGATCACTTATTTGACCAACCTTCTAGTGACGTATCTGTATACTGCACATTTTAGATTTAATGGATCACTTATTTGACCTACCATCTAGTGACGTATCTGCATACTGCACTTTCAGATTTAATAGCTCACTTATTTGACCTACCTTTTAGTGACGTATCTGTATACTGCACTTTTAGATTTAGTAGATCACTTATTTGACCTTCCTTCTTTTGACGTATCTGCATACTGCACTTTAAGATTTGATAACTCACTTATTTGAAGTACCTTCTAGTGACGTAAATCTGCACACTGCACTTCTTGATGTGATGGATCACTTATTTTACCTACTATCTAGTGACGTATCTGTATACCTCACTTTTAGATTTAGTAGATCATTTATTTGACCTACCTTCTAGTGACGTATCTGCATACTACACTTTTAGATTTAATGGATTACTTATTTGACCTACCATCTAGTGAAATATATCTGCATACTGCACTTTTAGATTTGATAGATCACTTATATGACCTACCTTCTAGTGAAGTTTCTGCATAATGCACTTTTAGATTTAATAGATCACTTATTTGACTCACCTTCTAGTGACGTATCTGCATACTGCACGTTTAGATATAATAGATCACTAATTTGACCTACTATCTAGTGACGTATCTGTATACTGCACTTTTAGATTTAGTAGCTGACTTATTTGATTTACCATCTAGTGACGTATCTGTATACTGCACTTTTAGATTTATTAGATCACTAATTTGACCTACCGTCAAGTGACTTTTATTTGCATAATACACTTTAAGATTTGATAGATCACCTATTTGATCTACCTTCCAGTGACGAATCTGTATACCGCACTTTTAGATTTGAAAGATCACTTATTTGATCTACCTTCTAGTGACGTATCTGTATACTGCACATTTTAGATTTAATGGTTCACTTATTTGACCTACCATCTAGTGACGAATCTGTATACCACACTTTTAGATTTGAAAGATCACTTATTTGATCTACCTTCTAGTGACGTATCTGTATACTGCACATTTTAGATTTAATGGATCACTTATATGACCTACCTTCTAGTGAAGTTTCTGCATAATGCACTTTTAGATTTAATAGATCACTTATTTGACTCACCTTCTAGTGACGTATCTGCATACTGCACGTTTAGATTTAATAGATCACTAATTTGACCTACTATCTAGTGACGTATCTGTATACTGCACTTTTAGATTTAGTAGCTGACTTATTTGATCTACCATGTAGTGACGTATCTGTATACTGCACTTTTAGATTTATTAGATCACTAATTTGACCTACCGTCAAGTGACTTTTATTTGCATACAACACTTTTAGATTTGATAGATCACCTATTTGATCTACCTTCCAGTGACGAATCTGTATACTGCACTTTTAGATTTGATAGATTACTTATTTGATCTACCTTCTAGTGACGTATCTGTATACTGCACTTTTAGATTTAATAGATCACTTATTTGACCTACCTTCTAGTGACATATCTGTATACTGCACTTTAAGATTTAGTAGCTGACTTATTCGACCTACCTTCAAGTGACGTATCTGTATACTGCACTTTAAGATTTAGTAGATCACTTATTTGACCTACCATCTAATGACGTATCTGCCAACTGCACTTTTAGATCTGATAGCTCATTTATTTGACCTACCATCTAGTGACGTATCTGCATACTACACTTTAAGATTTAGTCGCTGACTTATTTGACCTACCTTCTAGTGACGTATCTGCATACTGCACTTTTAGATTTAATAGCTCACTTATTTGACCTACCTTCTAGCGACGTATCTGCCTACTGCACTTTTAGATTTAATATTCATACATCGGCAAACAATAGCGAAGGAAGAACGAGGAAAGGGGGAATTCAAAATCATAAATCCAAAATTACGGTAAGTAATTCACATCGAACAAGATTGGAGTCAGTATAACAAAATGAACCAGAACGCCACACAACTAAATCACTAGCAGTTTGAACCCCTGTAAAAACTGAGGTATCATCAGGTGCTCCGGAAGGGAAGGCATGATCTGCTTCACGCGTGGCACCCGTCACACTGCCAATGGAAAGTCTGGTTTTGTCACAGACGGTGTTAGTCAGTCCGGTCAAAAACTCTGGATCTACCCAAAGATATCTGTTCTCAATTGTGAAATAGTAACATTGTTACGGTCGTCTGTCAAATCGTGGTGACGACCGTAAAACTTCTGTAGTGACAATTGCAAAAGTGACTGAACATACCCTTGATGTATAAGTTTTTGTGACAGTAATTTCGCTCTGTTAACAAAATTGCTGTACAAACTACAGGCACGGCAATAGCGAATGAGTTGTGAAATGTACACGCCATATGCCGGAGATGTGAGAATATTACTGCTCAAAAACGGGAAGTTCACTATTGGAAAGTCAAAATCATCACGCTTGTCGTAAAATTTTGATTTCAGACGTTCAGAGTTGTCAATGTTGAGGTATAGGTCCAGGTATGATGCTAATGATTATGTATCAGTGTTCTCTTTAATTTCGAGTTCATTTGGATATATAAGATGGAGGTTATCCTTAAATTGAGGATTGTTTAATGAAAGAACATCATCTATATAACGGAAACTGAAATTAAAGGATTTGGCTAGCTTATTATCTTTTTTTAACTACCCTTGTATGAACCTGGCTTCATACGAATAAAGAAACAAATCTGCTAAAAGTGGCGCACAATTAGTCCCATAGATATCCCTATTGTCTGCTGGAAAACTTGTCATCCAAATTCTACAAATCTTTTATCAATCAAGAATTCCAGCATTGCGATGACATCCTCCTCTGTATACTTTTTGTGTGAATCAGTTTCATGTTTAACAAAATGAGCCCCATCTTTACCTATCACTCAGTATGAATATCTTCATTCACTCTTTTTAGTACAGAAAGACTGATGTATTGAATTCCGGAGTACCGACTTTAGTTTATTGTGTGGAAGAGTAGTATAGAGAGTAGAAAAATCAAATATTTTGACACTGTTGCAGTGGTTGAGTTCAGTTGAAAATTAATATTCTAACAAGTCTTTTTAGTTTTTGAGAATCCACATCTGATTCACTCCACTTGTTGAGTATACTTTATCACTTTATATCTTGAGGTTATCTTTGACTGTGGTAAGTAATGAAGTGAGGAGCTTAGAAAGGGGTTTTGTTGTGCATTTGGTAGATCCAGCAATGTATCTGTGTTTGTAAGGGCATTTATATAATTTAGGTACCCAGAAGTTACAAGGCAGGTTGTTGTTTTGTTCACTCAAACTGTTACCAAAGGAAGACAATACTGATTTGTGATTGTTTAATATGTCCTCCCTTGGTATGGTGTATGTGGGGTTGCCAAATGAATTGTTAATGCCCATCTCCTTTATTAAGCAGTCAATGTAGTGTCTTTTACAGATAAATGTGATGTTGTTTTGGGCCTTGTCAGCTGGTACAATGACTGATTTTCATGGAGGAAGGACAATGTTTTCTACCTCGGGATCATCGAATATGCTTTTTGAATGGGCTCATGGTTGTCTTAAGGCGCCTCATTCGGGCTACAATCAATGTCTTTCTGGACATGATCCAACCATTTCCTTCTCTCTCTTAGCCCATTGTTTGGCATATTCCTCGACTGCTTCTATCAATATTTTTAAGTTATGTTTACAATTGATGGGTTGGGGTTTACGAAATTTTGGACCTTTTGTGAAAAGATCACGTAGTTTCTCATTGTTTACGATGTTGAGGTCCCCTGTAATAACGTGACCAGCAGGAACGTACATAAATGGGGAAGAGAAACAAGAACAATCAGGTGGTTTTGTTTTGAAGTCATCAATTTGGACATCCTGCAATACCCGTTCGTGATTGAAGATGTAAGTTGCATTGGTTTTGTGTATTATAAGATATAAGAGGAACTGTTTGGTATCTTGGCTGTAACATGTTTATTATGTTTATTATGAAGAATATTGCCAAGAATGATGGCATCTAAGCCTTCGTTTGTAAATTTGAGTTTTAAGAATGAACGACGTTCTTGTTCATTAGCAGATGTGCAAACACGTTTAAATAGTCTGTGATGAGCAATATCTTGGACAAATGCAGTTAATTTGTATTCTTGTGACGATGGATCTGTCACGGAAGAGTTTAAACAGATTGTTTTAAAATAAATGTATTTTTGAATGCGGTAAAAGTATAGCCTTGCGCGTATGTGATGAATACCTAGGGGGACATTCATGCATGGTAGAAGACCAGTAAGTGAAATGTCGTGCAGATTTGGGGCAGTGTAATGTCGATGTCCATGACTGCGTTGATGGCGTTGGTTTCCATTCAAGATATTCATCACATTGACAGAGCTACACTCCGGACTTGACAAATTACCTATACTTTTTAGCTTGTCATTGTAACCATAGGGTATTGCGGTTCTAAGCTCTCTAGCTGACTTATTAAATTTATTAAATAGCTGACTTATTGAACCTACCTTGTAGTGACGTATCTGCCTACTGTACTTTTAGATTTAGTAGCTGACTTATTTGACCTACCTTCTAGTGACGTATCTGCATACTGCTTTGATAGATCACTTATTTGACCTACCTTCTAGTGACGTATCTGCATACTGCACTTTTAGATTTAATAGTTCACTTATTTGACCTACCTTCTAGTGACGTATCGACACACTTCACTTTTTGATTTAATAGCTGACTTATTTGACCTACCTTCTAGTGACGTATCTGCATACTGCACTTTTAGATTTAATAGCTGATTATTTGATTTACCTTCTAGTGACGTATCTGCTACCGTCAGTCAAATTCTCTACGTCATTTATACAGTACTGATGTTCGGGTAATGGGCATTTGTCCAGGGCAAATGCACGCTCGCAAATGAACTTTGGTCCCCGACAAAGATTGCAGCTTACTGTAAAATGAAATGTAATTTTCATTATTAAAAAAAGATTAAAAACATCAAAGTGTTTTGGTTTGCTGTCAAGTCTTAGTTTACAACAGTAACATATAGACGGCATTACATTTCATTGTTTTTCCCAAAAGAATTACTAAATATTCTCACTCCTTTGCGCATATGCAGAAAGTAAATTCACAGTAACTTCGGTATTTAGTTATTTCAAACCAATTCTCCTAAAATAAGCATTGAAGGGATATGGAGTAAATGCATAGCTGACAAAGTCTCAAAAAATATATGGCAAAACCAAGCAATAGATCAATGCTTTTATTGTTCTTCATCTTTAAGTAACTATGAGGCCTTCGATAATAAGCTATGCTCATACCTCATCGTAAGTTCAAGACGGTCCTTAGCACCAGCTTGAGCGGAATTCATTGCTAGATGTCGAGCAAAGCTACATCCATGTTTATTGACTCATTGATGCTGGATAATCAACCAACATAAAATTAGCTGGCAGTGTTGTTACAACTGCTGTAATCCGTTGCCCGACAAACAGACGAATAGATTTAAACACACACAGGGCACTCATCGAGTCAAAAGTAAGAAAACTTAAAAATAAAATAATGAGATGTGGGCACAAAAATAAGATGGTCAGAATAAAAATTTGAAATTACAAAAAATGAAATGCCAAAATTTGAAAGTATGAATTTGCATCCAGATAGGAAATTCTCTCAAGAACAAGTACACCATAACTGAAATGGATAAATAGAATACATCTCCGCATGGGGAATCTTTTTACGGACTCCACACTTTAAGGGTTTTTATTGAAAGATATCCCGCCACTGGCTTTAAAACCGATATAATTGAATAACAATATCTAAGAAAGAACAAAATAAAAATCTGAGGATTATTTCTCAAACAAAGGTCCTTTGTGAATGTTGGTTCTACTTTAACCCTTTAGGTTGTTTATTCTAATCAGTCTTTTGAATTTAAAAACAAATCAGAAATTTTAATTTCTCTCTACTACTGTTGTCGAAATGTTCATTTCTAAGAGCCAACAATACTACAAATTTGCTGTTTTTAAATTAAACTACTTACTAATTTCAGAATGAATACAACAAATGCCATTCAATCTTATATCTGTTCTGTGGTTATGCATTCAGATACGCTTTGGCTTCGTAAATAGTTATATTTATATGACTTCTAGCAATATACTCCTAGTATCCAAATAAATATTTTTTACATGAAACCTCTCATATATTTTTCACTTGGAAAATGTCACATATACATTTACTCCACATCCCCTTATTTCATCTATGTTAATTAGCAGGAACGTAAACAAAACTGAGGGCAATTCGCAACACAAAAAATAATTATCACTATACTGATAGGCAATGATGTTGCAGATGACGCAACAACAGTCATTTTTCAAGCATAATCTTTTTAGAGCAATCTTACTTGGTAATAAGGGAGTAGTTGTTGGTGTTGTAGTAGGTGTGGTTGTTGGTGTGGTGGTAGGCGTTGTTGTTGGTGTCGTCGTTGGCGTGGTTGTTGGTGTGGTGGTTGGTGTGGTCGTTGGTGTCGTTGTAGGCGTGGTCGTTGGTGTGGTGGTAGGCGTAGTTGTTGGTGTTGTAGTAGGAGTGGTCGTTGGTGTCGTAGTAGGCGTGGTCGTTGGTGTGGTTGTAGGCGTGGTCGTTGGTGTGGTTGTAGGCGAGGTTGTTGGTGTTGTCGTGGGCGTGGTTGTTGGTGTCGTAGTGGGCGTTGTTGTTGGTGTAGTAGTAGGAGTAGTTGGTGTTGTAGGCGGGGTTGTAGGCGTGGTCGTTGGCGTCGTTGTAGGCGTGGTCGTTGGTGTGGTGGTAGGCGTAGTTGTTGGTGTTGTAGTAGGAGTGGTCGTTGGTGTCGTAGTAGGTGTGGTCGTTGGTGTGGTTGTAGGCGTGGTCGTTGGTGTGGTTGTAGGCGTGGTTGTTGGTGTTGTCGTAGGCGTGGTTGTTGGTGTCGTAGTGGGCGTTGTTGTTGGTGTAGTAGTAGGGGTAATTGTTTGTGTGGTTGTTGGTGTGGTCGTTGGTCTTGTCGAAGCCATGATAGTTGGTGTCGTTGTAGGGGTGGTCGACGGTGTTGCGGTAGGTATGGTTGTTGGCGAAGTATGTGGTGTAGTGGTGGGGGTAGTTGTTGGAGTAGTTGTTGGTGTGTTGGTAGGCGTGGTAGTTGGTGTGGTGGTCTGTATCGTAGTCTTCGTTGATGTAGTTGGTGGCAAAGTAGTTGGAATTGTAACGGCTTTTGTTGTTGCTAATGATGTCGCTGTAGTGGGCTGTGAAGTAGACGTGGTAGGCGCTGTCGTCGTAGTAGGCAACGGGGCTATTATTTTAATAGTATGTAGCATAACATATTATACATAAGAGCTGACAGTAGCACACATATAGAAATAAATATAATCCATTTAACAGATCAAACTATGAGAAATAACATGAGAAAAGGGAGGGAAACGGGGAATGTGTCAAAGAGACAACGACCCTAAGGGGAGCAATAACAACTCAATGAACATGTTAACATGAATTCTATAAGGACTGATATATTGCGCGCCGACAGGGTAAACGTCTCTTAATATGCATGTTTTGCCGATCATTTGAGAAAAGATCCTTCCGATATGTCCGGCTGGAACAATTAAAGCGTGATAGGGGGTCTCAATTGGCGTCCCTGTCCCGAAATCCCGACACGTTTCACGAGCGGAAAATATTTTGCAAAGACTCTATAACAATCTCACTTTTCCCGGTTAACGTTTTTTTTCAGTGTTTCAAGCTTCACCTCCAATACCCTTTCATATTTTCATACGTACTGTTTTTTGTGTCGATCCCGTTTCCCGATCATTTTAAAAGGCCAATCCGGCCTCTCGCTTAAACCCCATCGAGGTCCATCTGATAGTTTAAATAAAACGACCTAATTAGTAGATCTAAGCTGCACAACAACGTCTGTAGCAAGTAACGAGACTGTTACATCAAACAGGTCAACTAACTCGTGGTGCCGGCCAGAGAATTTACGGAATGTTAATTTGAAGAGTTAGACCTCATATCATTAGGAGAATTGTCTGGTTTGAAATAATCCCTTGTGTTGGGAGGATGCTGAAGGAGAATTGTATTCATTGGATACATATACACCGTATGCAAGGGAAGAAGTGATTTAAATCATTAAGTTTGTTATAAAAAATGAAGCTACAACTTACATTACATTAGGTTTTCACTTTTTTAAAACTGAAAGGCTATTCCATTGCAAATTGTTGACAAGTTTTAGATTAAAGACATTTATTAATTATTGGAACGAATTTTTACGAATTTATTGCAATCTTTTGTACTTAGAAAGTATCCAACCTTAGTGTAGACAAACTCTCTGACAACCTTGTCAGAATTATTTTGAATTGATGTATGAAGGACGAAAACGGATAATAAGATAACAATATTTGTAAGTTGCAATGCTTAAAACCGAAATATGTAGCTAAAAGGATCAAATCAGTCGAAAAAGTGTCCAGTTTACCTTTTTTCTGTTGCAAAAAAAGATACCATAGATAATAAATAGAGAATTACATCTGTTGCACTTGAGGATTAAGCTTACAATTGTATCATATATACGATTTTCAATAATTATTTAAATATAGTAGATCATATTACTATTCATTATCACGACACATCCAACAAAATACGAAAATACAAAAAAAAATATATATATATATGCAAAGTAAGTGAGAACCGAACCGTCAATCCGAAACGAATAATCCAAGGACAATTGCAACATCGGAAACAACAAAGAAACAAAGACAGAGCATGAGTACGGCACAGAAAAGAAAAAAATGAAGACACTCCCACATACACAAAGATGAACAACACGAACCCAATCAAAAACCATGGGTGAGATCAGGTGCACCGTTATAGTAAGCATCTCCTGCTTCTGATTAGACACCCGCCGTGCTAAACATGTCAAATCCAGTAGTAGGTCAAATCCGGTAGTAAGATCAAATCAGGTAGAGGAAAAAGAAACTTTAGTTGCAAAGGGAAAGATGTGTTGTCATCTGGGAATCAGATATCCCATAGCGGTCCACAAGATGGTGATTTCGACCGCAAAAATTCTGGAGGGATGACTTCAAGTTTTGAGTAACATAGCCTTGTTTAAGTAGCCTATTTCTATTTATGAGCAACCGGGGTCCATCAAGGAAGCCACTGCATCGACCGAAGGCTCTTGAACGGCGAATGAGCTGGCAGATATAAACTCCTTTTTTTCAAAAGTAAAGCATTTACAGAATGAACTCCCATTAAAACCGAGAGTGATATCAACTTCTTTGTAAGTATAAACATGTCTTGCATTTTTATTAAATGTCTTGCACTGTATACAGCAACGGTTATACTCTTAGTGTATCAAGGGGAAAGTTAAAGTTAAAACCGGAAATGTCAAACTTAAGACGTAAAATCTAGATGTAAAAATACAGAAAAACCGATGGAGTAGATTCCACCCCTATGAAGCTGAGTTCTCGGCAATAAGAATTGCCCGGTTCAGTATTCGCGTATACGTGGTTTACTCCGGTTCAATTCGATCGATATTCTTGTAAACACCTAACGAGGAAATCTACCTAAGCATGAATAAATTAAAATAATATACAAATAAACTCAAATTTTGTTATTTTTGCTTCAACACTGTCAACATTACATGCTGCCAAAGCGGGGTCATTTCGGTTGTGTATTCCAGAATTGCAATGCATGTTGATATTCGGTTAATTTTCCCCTTTCGGCATTCTTAAGTGACGGTTAATTTGAATAAAATTGTAAATTTGAATACTCGATCACTTATTCTTTTAACACAGATAATCATTTTTTTAGATTTGCATCCATAATTACGAGCAAACTGGTAATTTACGTTAACTGGATCAAATTTTAGTACAAAACCTACACGTTTCTCCTTCAGCATATGCTCATTTTTGCATCATTTTTAACAAATTTTGGTCAAGAGGTAGATGAATAAATGATAAATAAATGTATTTAACAAAAGGGAATAATAACCTGTTAATTGCATGTTTTTAGTAAATGTTCTGTCTTGTTGACATTTTTAGAACCGAACAAAACGTTATTCAACCGGACTAAACCATGTATACGCAAACTCTGAACCGGACAATTCTTATTACCGAGAACTCCGCTTAATAGGGGTGGAGTGATTCAGACAATGCCGTCATGCCGCTACTTTGAAGGATTAATATACGAATTCATAACACTGACAGAAACTGGAGAATACATACTACAATAAGCAACAATGTATCTTTCACAGTTACCATACTTACGACAAGTAAAATGTGCTGGTAATACGACAACATGGTGGTCTTTTTCTGAAAAGTTAAAAAGTAAACAAAAATGAATTCGTGGTTTTCAAAATTTACTGTTTTGTCATTTAGCAGTGAATCTCGCTCTGATAAAATTTAAATAAGCGTGCAAAATTACTACATAATAACTTACCGTTATAGAGTTGAAGTGTTGACTATTTTAGGTGTAATTTTTGGCATGAAAATCAGTATTGTAACTTTATTTACAACGCATTTACCCTCTTTTAAGCTGAACGATATATTGTACATTGTATGTATAAACACATCGTTCGAAAAATTTAGAAACCATTTTTAGGTCATGTTAAGGTATTGTTCATTAGATTGTGTAGTAGTTCTTCTGTACAACAGGAGAGCGTCGGTATTAAAACGAGTGGACCCGTTTTCAATGACAACTAAAAAAATGAATGGATGAAACTTCATATACTTCATAAACAAAAATACTTTTAACAAAAGTGCTAGTGCTGCTGATGAGGAATAAATTTCCGAATATAAATACCAAATATGCCTATGTTCACGTCATGCCTGTTTACTAATAGGCACATTAGTACTTAACCTCAGAAACAACGGCAGTATACTATTCAAGGAAAATAGGAGTGGAATTTACAAATTTACAAAAATAGAAGTCCAAAGACATGGCCAAAACGGGGACACAGAAAACAACGACGTTAGACACAGAAAAGAATGACGTTAGATATATACAAAGTACAGAAATAAAAATCACAACATTCAAAACAAAGGCACTCACAGTGTTAACTCCAGTGAAACTGAAAAAGACATCAGATGCTCCGGAAGGGTACGCATATCCTGCTCTGTTAACAGAACCCGTCACGCTGTAAGTGAGTCAATCTAGGAAAATGTCGAAATCTGTAGTCAAATCCGGGAAGAAGTTATTCTAGCTGAAAATGTCCACTTTCGTTTGGGATTATTACTGAAAGTTATGAAGCTAGGGATTTACATATTACCAGTATGAAAAATATTACTATGCGATTGGTATTGACAAGACTTGGTAGTGATTGAACTAAACCTACCTTCTGCCTTCCAGTGATCATTACACAAGGTTTCATTACAGCATTTTTCTCCTATGGGTGTTTGTCGTTTCTCCAGCAGAGGTAAACCTCTACACACCTGGAAAAAGTGTCAAATGAATTTTATAATTAGATTACTTAAATCAAACTTAAGACTACCATTATCATTAACAGCTCACTACCGCAACTAAATGTAAGTAATTATAAAATTTCAATTAAATGACACGGTAAGTGCATATTAACTTTGCACAAATATTTAACAAGCATTTAACTTTGCACAAATATAAACAGAGCACAACAGTAGACACCTACAATGGCCGAAAACTACAATCGCAAGCCACAATTCTCAAGCGAACTGCAATAGAAAAACATAATGAAGTCAAAAGAGAGAAACATAAATAACGATAGGAACTCGGAATAGCCGGACTTGGTACCGATGCTAGCAAAAGCCACCGGTTTATGGGTACCCAAACTTCTCCTTTCTCTATCTTTACCAAACCCTTTACGAATAAAACCCAAGATATTTAGACTACTAACTCTATGACCACTGTCTTGAAAAAAAAAATGTACGACAAAACGTAATTTAGAAAGATGGGTAAAGAGTGCTTGCAGCGAGACTGCCGTCTAGCTAAAGGAACCTAGTCTGCTGTTAAAACACTGTCGCACTGCAAAGAAAAAATCAAACTCAAAACTTCCCAAAGGGTTTGGTAAAGAACCGTCATGTATTTCAGACATCAACAGTATCAGTGAGAGGCCAGTATATGTGTAAAATCCTCAGGTCCCTGGATTCCAAAGCCAGTTTAACGGAATTGTTTAGAGTATCCCATCGATATCCACTTTTACGTAAAGAATTTAAATTGCGTCCCAGTTTTTCTGGATTTTTTTTATCAGTTTCTGACATTTTTTAACATTTCCATAAAATCGAGGAAGAGAAATGCCATTTGTAATTAGCTGTTTGCGAGTCATGTCATATTTAGATATCAAATGTTAATATCTTCTGTAAAACTTCTTTAAAGTATTTAATAATTTATGAAATCTGTAACCTTGTTGTAAAAGGTTGGATGTGAGATTGAAGTTACGCTCATTTAAATCGTCAAGAGTAGAACAAACGCGAGGGAATCGAACTAGTTGAGACATGTACACCCCATAGGATGGAGCTAGGGGAACGTCAACGTCAAGAAAGGGGAAATTAGTAACAGTGAAAATCAAAATAATCATTTTTCTCTGCAGCAATATACCTACATCCCCAGCATATGTAGAATATATATTTCACAACTAATTCGTTACAGTACATACAGTGACTTTGTGGAAAGGCAAAAGCATTGTCACAAAAACTGCTGAGTCAGGGATATGTTCAGCCGTTGTTACTTTCGTCCCTTCAGAAATTCTATGGCCGTCACCACGACATCATAGATAGATATGAAATGTCAGTGTCACAAATGAAAACTGACATTTTCAGCTGGATTCGCGTCTTCCCGGATTTGACACTACCGGTTTTGACTTTACCCTGGATTGACCCACTGACAGTGTGACGGGTGCTGTATACAGAGCAGGACAAGCTTACCCTTCCGGACCACCTGATGTCGCACTCGGTTTTTAAGGGAGTTCACACTGTCAGTGCTTTTGTGTTTTTGTGTTGTCTTGTTAACCATGGTTCTCAATTGGTTTTGTCTCGGGGTTAGAATATGACAATAACCAATCAGTAACCTAACAGATCTTTCAAATCATATGCCTCACTGACAGGTGCTGTATACAGAGCAGGACATGCTTACCCTTCCGGAGCACCTGATGTCACTCAGTTTTTTGAGAGTTCACACTGTTAGAGCTTTAATTTTTTGTGTTGTGTATGTAATGTTCGTGTGTTTTGTGAGCATGTGGTGTCTTTGGTCTTCTGTCTTCTAATGTTCTTGCTTTTGCCTTGTCTCTGGACTTTGATTTGTGTAATCTTGTGCTTTGTTCCTTCGGTATGCTACTGTCGTTGTTTTCATAAATTTTAGTTTTTATTTTACCAGAGTCAATAATGATACTTAGATATCAGAAAAGGGCAGTTTTTAGAATATACGGTTCTTCAGAGTTTCACTGTAACATTGCAGTCTGAAACCTCAACTATATCAGAATATTACAATATTCAATGTCTAAATAAGAAGTACATTGCTCTCTCCGTGTCAGATTATTGCTCCAGGTTTCTTGACTTTGATTTTTGAGAGGCAAAAGTAAGAATGCCAGAAGACGGAAGAACAAAGACACCACACACCGACACAACACCCTTACACAACAAACACAATACTAAAACCTAAAGCCCTAACAGTGTGAACTCCCAAAAACAGAGTGACATCAGTTGCTCCGGAATGGTAAGCACGTCCTGCTCTGCATACAGATATATATTAAATGTTTGCAACCAATACCATGCCATACTGACGTGTTAAAATATGACGTTTAAAGTTTCGCTCGTCACACATTTCAACTTCCTCATACGTATATCCGGTAGTTCCAAACTTGAACGATACGTACTTTGGACTTCTTAATGTCCATTAATGTCTCCAGTAATATGTTATCTTCAAATGTTAACATCTTTTTTCTTTTTCACTGTTTATAATTTACCCTCTGCTTTACAATCGACAATCGACATAATATTTCATTTATTGCTATATAAGGAATATGCAAATATTTTGGACCAGAATGCAAAAAAAAAAAACAAAAAAAAAACCGTCGGTCCACATTATAGAATATCTACAAACATCCCAATTTTGTATAATTAGATTGGTTTTGTTTGCTTTTTTGAGCTGTTGTCTATTAGAAATACAAACAATTACATATTAATTCATTCATTGGGAGTAGTTGAGATAAATTTTCTCGAACAGTTTTTTTTTTAGATTAGCGTCCATAGAAAAATGTTTACTTCGCAACGCCAACAATAAATAGCCTACTACGTGATCATTCTTTCATTTGAATTGCGTTTTCTGCTGAAGCAATGTTAAGTCATCTACTTTTCTATAAAATAGTACAGAACAGATATGTTACAATCCTTTTCACTCGGGTAATTGAATTTGGTGGTACAGTTGACATCGTATTTTTTCTTGTCCACTTCCCACCAATCAATATTTCGAAGGGATGTCATCATAAAATACTGAAAATCATAATAATCAAACCTGACGTTATGTTTTGTACGTTAAGTGTTGAACTGTTAATATAGGATGTATGGCAAAGAAGAAATTTAAGTAATATGCTATGGTCCACTTCTTAACGCGACAGGAACGTTGTGTAGAGGAAAAAACCTGGTAATGGATGTGACATACTGCTGCATCTTTACTGCAAGAATTCTGATTAATGTAGATAGGATAACAGGAAACACTTACCATGGCGAAAACCACAAACCACCAGGGAATCACACAAAAAACATGTATACATGTAATAATTTCAGGTCATTGAATCCCAAAGCCAATGTAACGGAATCATTAAGAATATCCTGTCAATATCCCCTTTTACGTAAAGAATGTAAGTGACGTCCCAATTTTTCTGGATTTTCTATCAGCTTTTGTATGCATGCTTATTGTAAATAAGTTCATAATAAAGAAGAAGGGTAACAAACTCTAACCGCATTTGACAGCTAAATGTGTGATTATGTCAACTACAAAACGGCATTATTTATTCCTCGTAATCATTGCGAAGTGGACATAATATTTGCGAAGTGAACCGTTGCAAAGTGGAGTTTTCGTACATTTTTCAATTTTTATCAAGAAAATCTGTATAGAAAATTAATCATCTTGATACAATGCTGTAGGTATAAGGTGAGTAATTTAGATGCTTGAATGATTTTTCCTATAGAAGGATTTTCACGTTCGAATTTGGGGTGATAACAAAATTACCGAACAGAGTTCTAAAGAGCCGAAATCCATGAGACAAAAAGACAAAGCAGGTAGAATCCAACGGAAACATTGTCGAAATCAATGGTTCTGACTTGGTACAGGCATTTCAAAAGAAATGTTGGGTCAAAGACATATCCTACAATTGTTTCTACGCATTTTGTTTTTGAGCTTCACTGGTTTGTAATTCCTTTATGACGTCGCAAACTTCCCGGAATTCGAGCTTTAAGGTTTCGTAATTCATTTATGACGTCGTGATTTTTATCGGTTAGTTGGACCGACGTATGATTTTTTCGGTTAGTTGGACTAACGTATCAAAGTTCAATTTATGTTCTAACGGTAAAGAATAAAAGGACACATTCAAATTATATGCTGTGTAGACCACTTCATTAAATAGTTTGCCTATAGTTTTATCATTATTTAAACTTCAAACTTGTGTAAAAAATAAAGTCAAATGAATTAAGAGTAAATTCCCTTTTGGGTATTATACCAATTGATTGTTTCCACACTCACAACGCAAGCAGAAATTGAAAATAAGCAAAGGAAAAAAATTCAACTCATTTTGCAAAACAACGAAAGACTTCTAACGTGTTAGTTGCCATTGGTCATATTTTACCCTTTTCGGTTTTATACTTTTAATGTTCTGTAAACGTACGTTTTTCCCAGTTTGTGCATGTATATAGCAATAAAAGGGAAAAAAATAATTGTTTGGCTACATTTTATTTCACATTCCTACAAAAATATAATGTAAATTGTGATTATGTACTGCTATTCAAATTAAGAAAAATTGCTATCGAAAAACCCGCCATTGTATTCCCGCCATTTTCGGTCTTTACATGTTTTTTACAAATATCTTTTTTCCCGATTCGTTGACCCCACTATTTTATTTGCTTAATCCATTGAGGAGGTTAGACCCTATCTTCGGTGAAAATATTATCAATTTATCATATTTCCATTTTTTGCGATCAGCGATTTTCTCGTATTGTGAGTACCTGACAAAAATGCCGGGAACTTCAAAATCGTGCCATTTATACCAAAACTTGCATACTTTTTATTTTGTTGTAAATTATTGTTTTTCTCCACAACATTTGGCATTTCAAATAAGTTAAGTTCATTCGAAACCTACAATATAGTGAAAATATAGGCAATATAGATAATAATCAATACCTTCAAAACAGGTAAATATAGATGACGTCATAGCTCTTAAACTAGGTCGGTGACCCCCAA
>MJUU01000735.1:42918-72796 GCA_002080025.1 Modiolus philippinarum
ACATTTAGTGAGGTCATTGGAGAAACTAGCCAAACGATTCCGGTTGGGGCTATAACTCCAAAGAATATTTCGTCGTTCTTTTCAAACGTATTTCTCATTTTTATCTCAAATTGATTATGACCACTGATGGATTTCCTGGTCTCTAGAATTTCGGTGCTAGTTATTGGCGTCGTCCCTTTTTTGTCACATGAGATGTACGGGGTAACTTGTCTCATACCCCCGGTGCACAAACGGATAGTAAATGTGGGTGTACACTTATCCTTGAATTTTATCCACTGCTGAAACCCATCCCCGGGTGAGTGTAAGATCTTCCCGTTTATAACAAATGGTTTATCAGTGTTGTCTGCCGCAGCCACTGGCGAAGTCACTGCCGCAGGCACTGGAAGCCCGATCGGTATCGGAGTTACACGAGGAGCAATAGGGTATGAAGACATACCGAATAGACCGCCCAGAGAGTAACTAAAAGTGTGTGGTGATGTGTTAACCGGAGGACTTAGATATACATGTTGGTATTGTTCCTCCGGGGTTAGACTAAATTTTTCTCACCCGATAACCTGTTTCTCCTCTTATACTAATCATCACATATTTAGCAATATAACCCAGGTGCAATTTGACTTCTTGAGCCCCATTAGAAAGACCAACGGAATACTCTTTTTTTCCATTGTTCTGGGTATTCTGTAGACCCACGAATTTCACTTTCAAAATCATTCCAAGTATGACACTCTATGAAACACGCTTTAATATTTAGGTCAATGTCGATATTGGCGATTATCTTTTTTTGAAATAGACCTATAACGTCACGCTCGCTAATTATTCTGTATTCCATAGCTTCGTCGGTAACCTGGATACTATCGGCAATTCCTTCTTCTGAGAAATCTAGTTCAGAACCGTAATTACGGATAGAATATTCAATATCTAACGCACAACTCTGTAGGAATCGGAACAATGAATGAGTGTTTTTCCCTAATTCGACCACCGTAATCCTACTCTTCTCGCTTAATTTCATAACTACTGAAAAGGCTGCACTAAAAAGAAGTGAACAAGTAGCGCTATTTCTTATTTTCTCGATATGAAAAAGTGTTATCTCCCCCTTATTATCTGTTCTTCCTCTTGTGAAAGATATTTCCTTTGATGCGCCTAATTGATCTATTTTCAACATGATCTTAATGTCGTTAGGAAATACGGGCTCTTTTGGCGACTCAAATATTAGATGCGCGCTAAACAAGTAAAGAGTTTCACCGGCACCGCCGCCGGCACCGCCGTCCGTCGGGTTTAGGGTTAGTTTCCAGTTGTCGAGATCCTCCTCTATATCACCGTTGATATAGTCCGATAACCACTTGACTTTTACATTCGTAGACGCGATATAATATCCGGGTTTCACTCTTGCGAGAAATGATGCAGCTTTCTTTTTCTCGTACTTCTTTTCTCCTGTTTTATTGAAAAATCTCCTTAATTCTCTCTTGCTATTCTGATTTTTAGTATCTATTTAATTTTTTGTATAACCCTCATAATCGGCTAGTTTAGCGTTTACCTCAGTCTTAGTATAAACAGGGTCTAGTTTAGCGTCTATCTCAGTCCTAGTATAAACAGGGTCTAGTTTGGCGTCTACCTCAGTATTAGTATAAACAGAGTCTAGCTTGGCGTCTACCTCAGTCTTAGTATAAACAGTACTTATTTTCTTCTCAAGTTGTGATAGGTGAATTGGTCTTAAAAACTGACTGTGCAAGTCTTTTCTTAGTTCTCGTTCACTTGCAGCAACAAAATCCTTACTAGCAAACTCCGCTCTAAAGTTCCGTTTCTGTGTGTCTATTTTCTGCTGCAGCAACTTCTTGTTTACCGCACAGGTTGGGTCATCTAAGTCGGTCTCGAGTCCCCTAATATACTTCTTATTCATGTCCAGGTCTTTACGTGCTACCACAGGAAAGAAAGTATCGCTTATTTGCTTTATTGTTGCTACGTGGTTGTTGCCGGAACCGGGTGAAAGACCTGTGATTTTATATCCACCCATGTCTAAGTCTTGTCCTTTACGGAAATATTTGTCTAATAGAGCCTTGCTCGCATACTTACTTAGCACTACATCAAAATTAGTCTCCGTTGATGCACCTCCTGACACCTTCTTAGGTATTTCATTGAATATACCCATATTTACTTTTTATATTAGGAAGATAAAAATGTTAAACGAACTAAAGGAACTAGCTCAAAAGAAGTCAAAAGCAGAGAAAATGGTAAAGGAGTACAACAAAAAAAAGGAAGAAGAAAAAATAAGAAAGAGTGTACGAGCTGATAAACTCGAGGAATTTTTTGAACCAGTGACTAAAGCAGTAGAAAAAAAACACCGTCTACGACACAATTTGGTCAACTAGTGCCTGTTCCTAATGTTATGGATCTTCCTGTTCCACCTGAACCTCTTGCGATAGAGGACCCGGATAACCCGGATGAACCGAATGAGCCGGATGAGCCGGATGAACCGAATGAGCCGCAGGCGGGACCATCGTCGGGACCACAGATACTGTGGAAGTACTTTTATTCGTGGACATCAATTTTCGTGGTTTTCATAAATATCACTATTTCATGGGTACTTAAATTCGTGGTTTCAAATTCCATACATGAAAACTCTATGGGAAAAATGCATTTCGTTGGGAACTTAATTTCGTGGTTTAAGGGAACCACGAAATCCACGAAAATTGGAACCCCACGAACAATTGTACTTTCACAGTAGTTGAAATGCAACCAGGTGGTGTTAACATAACCCGGTTTGACGCCGAGGAACAACTAGAAGGCGCTGACCTGACTAACCAACAAAAGATCGATATGGCAATAAATATGAATAAGAAGTTAGGACATATGAAATCCGGGGCGGAATTTCCACAAGATGTTGAATATCTTATAAAGAAAAACAGAAAGTATTACAAGAAATTGCAGGGGAAAAAACTGGGAAAGGCTTAGCGTCTAAGGGGTCATACAAAATAGATGCTGATGGTTCCTTTTCTGATTTACTGTTGGACTTAGAACAGCTTTTCGAATATAATAAATTATACGGACTAGACAAAAAAGGACAACGAGTAATTGACACATCAGTCGATGATGACTTCATTGATTTAGTGACAAAGAGATACAATCCTAAACAAAAGTATTCTGATTCTGCAAAGCGTATGTTCAAAAAACTAGTTACGCTGTCGCAACATCCTCTAGTAAAGTCGAGTGGCAAATATAAAAACATTTTGTGTTATGACCCAACAAAGCTAGTAGATCGGTTAGAGCTTCTTATTGCTGGTATCGAGGCTGGTAACAACAACGACGAGATAATAAACGAGGGTATAAGCATTCTAGACACTCTTCTGTCAAATAAAGATATAACGGAAGAACAGCATGAAGGAATATATAGAAAATATTTCGAGTAATAAAAAATGGAACAAATGCTAACACTTTCTAGTTATGCCGGTAGACGAACCCCTTCTAATTTTGTGACCGAGTTCGAACAACCCTTGGAACTAGATAAAAACAAACAGTATGTATTCGGTTTGTCTCAGATAAATACTATGACTTAAAGTTGGTATAATATTTCTGAGTTCTATGATAACAAGAAAATAAAGTATAGTCTTGATTCAGGGAAAACATTCAAGGAATTAACATTTGCTAACGGTAACTACAGCTACGGGGACATATCCGATTATATAGCAGAATTTCTATCGGTAAACGACGGAGTGGAAGACAGTCCAATAGAAGCAGACTTTGATCTAGCAAGCTTTAACGTGAAAATCACATTAACCAAGGGCACTATGTTAGACTTAAGAGAAGGTAACTTTGCTGAGTTAATCGGGTTCGACAAGAAAATAGTAGACCAAACGGAATACGGTAGTAAATTGCCTAACATCACTAAGGAAAGATAGTATTTATGTTCATTGTGATTTGATCACTAGTTCCGTTGTAGACGGTAAGTCGGGTGACGTAATCTACGTCTTTAGTACTGCAGATTTAACTCGTAGTTACCCGTTTCGAGAGAGACCATATCATATAGGATATTCGAGAGTAAACAGAATAAGGATTGACTCGATTCGTGTATGGTTAACAGACGTAAACGGTAGAAATATAGACTTGAATGGTGTTGACACCAGTTTTACTTTTATTCTGAGAGAAATATAAACGGTTAGAAAAAAAATGAGAAAAGTATATAGAAAGGAGTTAGGAAAATACATTTTTGTTGACCCGGTAACGAGGGAACAAATAGGTGGTGGATTATTCGACAGTATATTTAGTGCCTTAGGCAGTACCGCTGCAAAACAACTAGCAAAAGAGACAATAAAGAAATCTCCCACCGCAGCATTAGACACTGGGAGTAAAAAACTTGGTGAAAAGGTGGGAGAGTATGTAGCAGATAAAATAGCACCAACCGCAAAACCAGGTGTACCAGTGCCTACGGCAGTAACACCGACCGCAGGAACAAAACCAAGTGCCTACGGCAGTGGATATGTACCTTCGACAAAACCAGGTGCATTGATTAAAGAAATAAAAAAGTACAACAACGACAACGCCGCATCAAAAATTGGTCAACTGTTAGGTAAGGGTATAAAAGCAAGAAGTAATCGGCTATTGTAGATAAAAATCATACTATAAAAATGGGAAGAAGAAAACTATATGAGACAGATGTTGAAAAAAAAACAAGCCCACAATGAAAATCAAAAGAAATATTATGCTACACACAAATTTTATTGTGAGGTGTGTAACAAACACCTTTGTGTTTCAGCCAAAAAATATCATATTAACTCTGCGGCTCATCGTAAGAGAATCACAGAATAAAAAGTTATATTATAGGATAAAAAAGTCATTCAAAATGAATTACAACGAAAAGAACGGAATTAGAACGTATACTATTAGTCGTCCCCAAGAAGAACTAACTAGTGATGAGGTAGAGGTGATATGAGTGTTAATAAAAGAAAGACTGGATCACGCTGTTTCAGACGGGTTTACTGATAGCGCTGATGTACTAGTAAATTTTATCTATGCTGGTAGCACACCCAGTTACAAATATAATACAACAAAGAGTATTAACTCGTTTCTTATAAGGGAGTTTATTGATTTTGTATCGCTTTATCAACAATACGTAGATTTGCCACTACCTCCGAATGAGGATTATATATACGAAATCATAGGAATTAAAATAAATGTAGTTCCTCCACCCGGTGGTGGTTGCTGGAACCGTGAATACTTGGAGAAGATAACAGATGGAGTTAAAAGGAAACGCCTATTACCGACCAATAATAACTGTTTCTTTAGGTGCTTAAAGCCACTCAAACCAGATTATAATCCAACAATTACTATCTGTGATGAGATACGAAGATGTTATGGTTTAGCTCCTAAAACACCAATACCTTTTCCGGTAGCATGGGACATAATACAAAAATATCAGATACCTGTGGTTTATTTTGTGAAGAAACAAAAGAGCATTACGGTAAAGAACATTTAACCACTATAGAATTAGCTAAGGGACATTACAGCCTTATTATCGGACAAGAAAAGAAGAAGTGTTCGTCTTGTGGCGATAAGTATTTTGGCGATAATCATAATTGCTTGATTGTTTGTTCTCGTTGTGGTAAGCGATATAAGAAAAGTCATAAGTGCAACGATAACGTATCTGCTTATTATCAGGCAAAAATAAAGAAAAATGGTAGATATTTGATCCGAAAAACAACAAAGAGTAAAGAGTTAAATCCCAACATAATTCACTATGATATAGAGACTTACACAAAAATTGTTGACGGTTATAAGGTTCATACACCATATATCCTAGGATTTGTCGAGAAAGACGGCGGTTTTTGTTACTACGCTGGTGATGATTGCATCGATAATTTTGTACGATATTTGTTGAGCAAAACCGCCGTAGAAAACAAGGATTTTATTGTCAACGCTTATAACGGGAGTAGCTTTGATCATTACTTCTTGGCTAAGAGCATGAATAAACTAGAGTTAGCTCCGGAAAAAATAATCATAAACCACGGAAGCATAATGGGGTTACAAAAAGATAGAATACGATGTTTTGATTTGATGAAACACATAGGCGGTTCTTTGAAACAAGCATTAACAGATTTTAATTGCAACGTACAAAAGGGAGAATTTGATCATACTAAAGCTTGTAGGTGGGAAGACATGTCTGATCAACTAAGAAATGAGTGTCTTATTTATTTACAGTCTGATGTACTTGGACTACAAGAGTTGTTCAACAAGTTTAACAACCAATTTTACAAAGATTTTCGTAGAGATATTACTAATTTCATCTCGACTAGTTCTCTGGGATTCGACATCTGGAAAGATCACATACCTAAAGGAGTTGATATTGACTTGTCTGATTCAACAGAGATGGTGAAAAATATCAGAAAGAGTATTTGTGGTGGACGGTGTTATAAGAGCAAGCCTGAGTTTGTGTCTAAACAATACGGTGAGAACTATGATGATGTAACTGATTACTTGTTAAACGTAGACGTTGTGTCTCTTTATCCAACCAGTATGTTACACGAGTATTCGGTGGGACAAAGGAAACAAACCACCTCAGACATGAAGGGTAAAATGGGGATATATAAAGTTAAATACGTAACAAACAAGAAACTGTTTCACCTAGTAGTAGCAAGAAAGGATGAAAAGGAGCAACTAAATGGGACTTGGTGGATTCAGAAGGTTGGTATACTTCAGTTGATATAGAACAAATGATTAAATATGGTTATGACGTCAACATCATCGAGGGTTATTACTGGGAAGAAACTAGTAAGGTGTTTTATGATTATATACAAAAATTCTTTAAGCTCAAGAAAACAAGTCAAAAAGGAAGCATTCAATACACATTAGCAAAGTTACTGATGAATGGTCTTTACGGAAAAATGATACAAAGACCAATATTTAATCACACCCAGACAATAAAGGATACTAATGAATATTGGTCCTTTCATCATAAATATATAATCACTGATCTAGAACTAATTTCATCCACTTGGTATGTGTCAGGTTACTTAAGATCAGAGATTGACTCGATGATAAGATCAGTAAACCATCACATTTTGGTGCTTTTGTTCTGGCTTATAGCCACAAGATTATGTATGATCATATGATGAGGTTAAATCCGGAAAATAAAGTAGAGTTAGACTTTTATTATACTGACACTGATAGTCTTCATTTGCCCGGTGAGCAAGCAAAACTAATACATAATTATAATGGTAATAACTTAGGTGATTTAGCTAATGACTATAAGAAAAACGCCAAGATAATTAAGGCGGTTTATATTGCACCTAAGTTATATATGACTATAACGATAGATACAGACAATGTAATTAGTGTTAAGACGAAGGGAAAAGGACTAAATAAAACTAAGTTAACTCAAGAGGATTTTAACAAGATGTTGAAGGGCGAAGAAGTAAAGAACACAAGAGAATTCTCCATGAAGAAGGTACATCTAGATAGGACATCTAAAGAACAAAGTATTGAACATTACAGTATTCTTCACCTCACAAACTTTGAGAGATGTGCAAATAAAAACGAATACAAGGGAAGAATTTTCTTGGATAAGAATAAATCTGTTCCTATAGGAAGCTGCCGTCTACCACAGTCCACATAAATCTATGACGTATGAGGTCTATGTGCTTTGTCTAGCATGCGGTAGACAGTCCACATAAATCAATGACGTATATACAATGTGTATACTTTAAAGGTTTATGTGCTTTGTCTAGCATGCGGTAGACAGTCAACATAAATCCATGACGTATGAGGTTTATGTGCATTGTCTAGGATGCGGTAGACAGTCCACACAAATCCATGACGTATGAGGTTTATGTGCTTTGTCTAGCATGCGGTAGACAGTCAACATAAATCCATGACGTATATACAATGTCTAATAAATCCATAATGTATACGGTAACTTTGTCATACAACAATTGACAAAGCAGAAAAATAATAAATCTTTATTAAATCCCTGAAAGAACACGCACAAATTCCTCCACAAGTTAACTCCGAGAAAAGTTTAATCCAGCACGGCTTTATATCCTGATTTATAATATTACTGTTCGTTTTGTAACTATCCATGATGAATGTTGTACTTATGAATGGAAATTTACTTGATAACTTGGCAACAGCTTGACGTCGTATTGATTTTTGTTAATGCATTGCGAAATTCTCACTGAGGTGTATCGATTACCTATTAGGGGTACAAAAAGGAGATTAAATAGATTTTAACAAGTTAAGATTGTATTTCCCGATCAAAACAATGAAATATTTTCTTGTCTGGTAAGTTAAGATACAGAAAAGAATATTTATTTTTAGTAGTTAAAACAAGCGTATTTTTTGAGACCTGAAGTTCTGAAGATATAAGATCTCTCTCTCTTTTACTCGGAAAATTATACACTACGTAGAAATTACAATTTAAACGACAGTCTTTAGGTATCCGAAAATAAGACTGACTTCAATAAATTACGCTCATTTTCTTGTGCCTTCCGCCTATAAAGTATTTCACAATAGAAGATTGATCTTGTTGTGAACAAATATAGTCGTCAAAAATTACGATTTTTTGTTTGTCACCGGCACTGCCGTCAGATACTTCGTCCTCGCGGTCGATGTCTTCAACTTTATCATAAGCTAGTTATAATAAAAGCTTCCAGGGTCACTCCTAGTTTTTCCGCTATTTCCTCGAATCTTTGAATTAGTTCCTTATAGTAATGCTGCTCCAAATTTTTTGAATAATTTTGACGTAATACAATAAGGGTTTAAATAAAAGGTGCATGAGCAAATTTGTTTTACCAGACCCACTTGGCCCCACGATGAGTAAACGGAAAAAATCACTCGGCATATTTTTTGCTCCTTGTATTGTTCCAAAATTGTTCGTATTAGACTTTTCTGAAAATATACGGGAATCGTTGTCATTTTTTATAACCCGAATATTTATTAGATAAAAAACCATGAGTGTATTTCAGGTAGGAGGGTGCATAACCGTTGTGGTAAGTAATAATGTTTGACTTTTATAATACAAATCAGGTAAAAAATGCTTGCATATGATTTGACCAATCTAAGAAAAATAAAAACAAAGGTGTATGGTTTTTACGAAATACTTGATATTCAAGGGGAAATCGTATATTTATATTATCCTTTTAGCAATATATTCGTGATAGAGAGAGTAACTGGTCACGACCTGTCAGACTTACTAGAAACATATAGGAATCAAAAGTATAGAACCAGAGATACACGTCAGTGTTATGTATAACCCGTGTTATGTACCAAGTCCTAATTTACTTTAACCTATAAGATTTTTATTTTACTTATGAGATGCTTAAACCGCAAGCGACGTAAAAAATGTGAATAAAACCTACTTTATACTTGACTGTTTTAACAAAACGTGTCAGTACGTTTCTTGTTATATTCTACTTTTTTACTTTTAAAGTGGTAGTTTTGACCGTTGTAGAAACAAAAATAGAAAACACGATTTTTGTTATATGCTCCTGGATAGTAGTTGATATCCCAAAAAATCGTAGCTTTTCGAAAACATGTTTTCGAAAAGCTACGATTTTTTGGGATATCAACTACTAAGAGCAGAAAGCGTATTGTTTAAGAACGAACATTTTTGAAGATGTCCGTCATACCTTTTCCACTAACATATCTTTAAGTCACTGATCTACATCAAAAATATATTACCGTCTTTTTAGAACAGCCTTGGTTGAACTGTAGATATGCTTCGCCGCTTGAGTCGAATAAAACTTCTCCTTTTATGCTACATTCCTAAAAAACAATAAAACTTTAAATATAGCTAAGTCAACATAAAATTATATTTACTGAATAAATTTTCTTTTATATGCAATTTCTATTTCGCCATGTCTCGCCATGTCTTGGGCTGTCGTAAACACTCCTTCAAACTCCTACACCACATGCCAGTCGCTATTTCGGAGAAAAATTGATTGGTAATGCATGCCAATGTAAAGAAACATATATACTCTTCGTCATAAATATGGAATATTTTTTGGCGAAGAAGCCTGAGATATTTAAGGGCTTTTTGTTTTCAAAAAACCAAATCATCCTTTAAAAATTGCTGAAATGATCACTTACATCATTCTTGTACACGATGGGCTTCAAAATTTGAATTTTTTTAAAATATTTGTACACCCAATATTTGAATAAATAAATGTCCCATTTTCACCAAAAAGTGGTTTTAAGAACGGATTAAAGGAGTGGTATGAGAGATTCGTAGAATCAGGGACTCTCGTTCTTCACATTTAGAAAACAATGTTTAAAGCAAAATATTACACTTTCATCCACACGCTGTTGTGCATAATGCTTCCAAACTTCAAATTTTGGCTCAGAAAATACGAATATTCCATATTTATTACCAAGAGTATATTCAGATTATAAATTGATCAAATTCTGTGTATAATTTTTACATATGGCAATGCATCGGCCGTTACATATCCGATCAGATTTGTATAACTCTGGATAGCCAAAAAATGACGCAATAGGGACTGCATACACATGCAATCGCTTTTGTATTTTGAATAGGTCAACAAGTATCAAAATTGTTTCATATGTGTAAAAGGTAAACATTATCGAATTTGTGAATTAATTGTTAGGCAGCGTTTTCTCTTTAATATACTTTCATAGAACACTTTTCAAATTAATTTTACGTTTGTTGACGATCTCGCATCCATGGGATAAATAAAATATGGATGTGGCTTTGTTCGACAATTGCAAATGAATTTCACTCAAACTCGCTCTAGGGACAGTCTTGAACTTAGTTTGAGGCCTGGCCAAAGCTCTTTGGTGAAGGCCTCATGGTGACTTTAAATGAAGAACAAGAATAATTTATATTTTTGTACAGAATGTTGTTCATGTACATTTGATTCATATCCTCTCATTGGTAATACGGGTCATATGTTATTTTTTTTCAAGTGAACGAGATGGTTGGAAACTAGGTTTTTCACAATATACCTAATCAATATTTTTTCATAGTGAAGATGACAAATATACAATTTCTTTTTTTTTATTTTCAAGACAATTCAAGCTACATCCTAAGATATTTCTTTATGAAATTATGGCAAAAAAGGTATTTGATGAATTATGTCAGTTCATTTTAAATATGAAATCCATAAAATTAAGAAAAAAAGAATGCAAAGCAAATCGTAAAACATGAGGATCAAAATACATGTACCCCAAAAAACCATTTAATAATAAAAATAATAAAATGAAAAAAAATCTCAAACCTCGTTTGGATTACAATACTCGACGTTGTGACATTTCTTTGCATTCCTGTTATCTTCACATTTGTAACATAATGTAGTTCCATTGATATTTGAATGAGGTACTGTAATTATATATTTTCATTTCAGAATAAGACTGTGCTTCTATATCTTTTTCAAACAGAAATAAAATCGTAAACTGTGTTTCTCATATATCATTATGATTTATTTACTACAGAATAGAAACAACATCAAGTAAGTGAATTCCCTCCGAACTGATGGCAGTGGGCGTCTTAATCTTACTATTAAGGATCATCGGAAACTTTAAGATGAATTACAACAACAACAAAAAAAAAACATTATTTCATTCACATGTATTTATAAGGCTTGGTCCAATGTAGATTTTATTTATGAATAATACACTTTGAACATATACTGGCCTCTCACTGATACTGCCGTGTCTACTGAAATTTATAATGATTCTCGACCAAACCGTTCGGGAAGTTTTGAATTTGATTTTTCTTTCATAGTGTGACAAGGTTCTACCAGCAGACAAGGCTGCTTGAGCTTGCCGGAAGTTTAGCGGCGAGCACCCCTAGACCCATCTTTCAAAATTACGTATTGTCTTTTTCTCTCCTTTCAAGAGGAGTCATAGAGTTAGTAGTCTACCAGTATTGAGATTTTATTCGTATGTTTTATGCTAAAGGGAAACGGGAGAGATAAAGGGGAGGTTTGGGTACCCATAAACCGGTTTAACCCTACCGCTTGCTTTTTCTAGTACCGGTACCAAGTTCGGCTGTCCCGAGATTCTATCAATGCTTAAGTTTTCCTTTTGTCTTATTCGTGTTGTTCATGTATAGTTCCATAGCATATTGTGGCATGCAATTCTAATTTTCAGCCATTGTAGGTGTTTCCTGTTATCCATTTTTTACATTTACAAATAAAAACATTTGTGGCTATTTTTGTTATTAAATCATACCTAACATGTCATTTTAGGCGTGAATGTGTTTTTACATTTTAGCATTGGGTGTACTCTGCTTGCGATGATCTTGAAGACCTACAAATTATTTGTATGGAACATTCTAACCACTATTGCGACTAATTTTTGTTTTAATTGGACCCGTAGTTTCTGAGGAGAAGACCTTTAAATGTGTTTTTCGTAGATTCCAATGTTAAACCATGTTCCCTACTGGTGGTCATCTTGGGTATGATATTGACCTGTCTGATAGACTTTTTGGTGACCATCTAAGGACCATTGTGAAAAATTTGGTTATAATTGTACCGGTTGTTTCTGAGATTTTTCAACGTGTTCCCATAGGATCCAATGTTATATGTTCCCCGCTGGCGGTTATCTAAGATAAGGTAAGGACATATGTGATATCTTTTTGGAAGGGGCCGTGTAAGGACCATTTAGATTTAGTTTGGTTATAATTGTACTGGTAGTTTCTGAGAATCTTCGAATGTGTTCTCCATAGAGTTCAATTTTAAAACTTTCCTCTCCGCTGGTGCCCATCTTTGATGAGGTTCGGACCTGCAAGATGCAGTTTTTATAGGACTATTGTGATCAAGTTTGGTTTCAATTGGTAAAGTAGTTTCAGTAGAAGGATTACAGTCGGACGGACCACGGACTCCGGACGCGATGTGATGACATAAGTTCACCCATGCTATAGCCAGATGAGCTAAAAAGGATATCAGAAAACACATACAATGGCTAAAAAATACAGTTACATGACACAATCTACCAAGGAACTGCACAGGAAAACACAAGTAAAAGACAAAAAGTTTAGCAAACACAAACGTAAACAACGATAGGATGTTTGGAGAAATCTATATAGTATCTAATTATAGCAAGTCCCAACGATTCCAAGTATCTTAGACTTGTAGCTTATATTTAATTTTTTTTTTATGTATATTTTACTTTATCAAGAATTTGTATATTGAGATTATGCAAAAATTTTATTTATGTATTAACTATTTCGCCAAATTGTGCATTCAGATATGCGATGTATCTTTACGCCCATTAAAAACAAAATAAATCTTAATTTAGACGTTGGAACTACAATAATTCATCAATTTACTAAAAAAGGAATATTATTCAACTATCCTCGTATACCATTAAAATGGTTCAATCTCAACAAATGTACTTTACAAAGACACAGCTGTCCAACAATATTTGAATTTTAGTGGCATATTCAATCCCATACTAAGATCTATTGTTTGGCCAGAAGAGTTTGCCATTTGTCTAATAATAACCCCAAAACGAAAAAAAAGGCTTGTCGAAATCTTTCTAAATACTCAAATAGTCCATGGGCTGGAATAACCCCCCGTGCACCCCCCCTTACTTATGATCCCCACCCATATTTTTCAGTCCTTCTATATACCTTCTTCAAAATTAAAAATGTTACCATGAGCATAACCTGCACGCAATATTGGAACAGGTCTCTTTTTTTAGACCCACCCAACGAAATGTTGGAAAATTTCTTTTTTGATCAAAGTTTTTCTTTCAATTGCTTCAAATTGTTAATTGGTGCCTCTCAGGTATAAAAAAAAATGGTATAGAATGATAGACTATGGTATAAGTTTTACAAATATTCCACATAAGTACCATTTCTATACCCAATACGTTATAAAAATTGAAAAATCTTACCCCTACCCCTTCGAAATGTTGACATAAATTTTAAGATTTTTCTCGAAATCGTGTAAGTTCAACGGTCTTTAGAAACCAGTATGTTCTTCATTTCATAATTCTTGGAATTGTTTTTAGTCTTTTAATGTTCTTTCTTAAAAATTAAGCATGTTAACATAATGTAAATATGTTTTGAATGACCAAACTATCACTTTTAAATAGACAAATAAAACGCATCTTTGAATATTTTCGTTTTCGACAAAGTTTTGTCCCTTTTTTGTCTCATCTTATCTATGAGTGGTTCAAATTCATGAAAAGATGGAACAAAATGGAAGTGCATAATGTCCTCTTTACAACTGGTACAAATTATGGCAGTTTTGAAGTATTATAAACTTCCTACATCCATAAAACTTACCCCTACCCCAACAAATTTACTCTTAAATTGTCAATTTTTTGTCTATGTTCGCATAAAAATTACCAGAACACGCAAATTGTGTGTTGTATATGACAAGGTTGCATGAATTATATTGTGATTTCGTATTTTAGCTGCCATTTGTTGACTTCAATATCTTGCCCGAAATTTATGAAAAATGGGCATTTTCTACATTTCAGATTTATCAAAAATTCACTGTTAAATCGTTATACATTCAAAATCTCGAAGATATATCTGCAGATATGCCCATTAATTGATCTTAGGGATATATAAGTTGTCTCATAAAATTGCCTAGAAAAACAAGGAGTGTTTAATCTGACTCTGAATACCGAAAATCTTACCCCTACCCCAACAGATTTTCCCTGAAATTGTCAATTTTTTCTCTATGTTCGCATAAAAATAACCAGAACACGCAAAATGTGTGTTGTATATGACAATGTTGCATGAATAACTTTATAATATGCTATCTTAGCAGCCATTTGTCGACTTAAACTCAATATGTATCCCAAAATTAATGAAAAATTGGAATTTTCAACATTTCAGATTTATCCAAAGTCCACTGTTAAATCGTTAAATTTGTCAAATCCGGAGGGTATATCTGCAGATTTGCCATCTAATTGATCTAAGCGATTCATTAGTTGTCTTAAAACATTGTTTAGAAACACAAGGAGTGTTTAATGTGACTCTGAATACCGAAAATATTATCCCTACCCCAACAAATTTTCCCTAAAATTGTCATTTTTTGTCTATGTTCGCATAAAATTAACTCAAACACGCAAAATGTGTGTTCACTGTGACAATATTGCATGAATTGCATCACGATTTGATATTTTGACAGCCATTTGTTGACTTAAACTCAACATTGTACCCAAAATTGAGGAAAAATGGGAATTTTCAACATTTCAGATTTGGTCACAGTTCACTGTTAACCCGTTATTTATGGCAAGTCTGGAGGATATATCTGCAGATATACCAATCAATTGTTCTAAGGGATATATTAGTTGTCTGGAAACAGTGTATAAAAAATCAAGGAACGTTTAATGTGACTCTGAATACCCTACTGCAACAAATTTTCCCTAAAATGGTCAATTTTATGTCTTTGTTCGCATAAAAATAACAAGAACACCAATAATGTGTGTTATATATGACAATGCTGTATGTATAACATCATGATTTGGTATTTTAACAGCCATTTGTTGACTTAAACTCAATATTTTGCCCCAAATTGATGAAAAATGGGGATTTTCTGTATTTCAAATTTGTCCAACGTTCACTGTTTAGTCGTAATATATGTCAAATCTGGAGGATATGTCGGCAGATATGCCATTTAATTGTTCTGTACGATACATTAGTTGTCTTAATACATTGTTTAGAAAAGCAAAGAGTGACCCTAAATACCTAAAATCTCACCCCTACCACAACAAATTCACCCTAAAGTGGTCATTTTTTTGTCTATATTCGCATAAAAATAACCAAAACCCGCAAAGTCTGCATTGGATTTAAAATTTTGCATAAATCTTATTATGATTTGTCATTTTAACTCCTACTTTTCATATTAAATTCAATATTTGGTACAAAATTGATGAAAAATCGGAATTTTCAACATTTCAGATTTGTCCAAAATTTACTTTTAAATAGTTATATGTGGCATATCTGGAGGATTTATCTGCAGGTATGCCAATTCATTGTTCTTGGGGATATATAAGTTATCTTAAAACAATGTGTAGAAAAACCAGGGGCGTTGAATGTAACTCTAAATACCGAAAATATTACCCCTACCCCAAGAAAATGATGCTAAAACAATGCAAAAAATATGTCTGTCTGTAAATATACATGAGTAAAACATACTAATATTTTTACTTTTTTTAAAAAATGCATTTGTTATATTGAATATGCAATTTCAACGCAGAAAATATGGGTAAAATTGAATATTTTGGGCGATTTTTGCGAAAAATGGGAATTTCCAGGATTTCGGAATGTTACAAAATTCAAAGTTTAATTGTGAATAACTGCCCATAAACCACGCGCATGATCTTATTTGTTATATATGGGAGTCTCTGTGCATTTTTGTGTTTGAAATGTTATATTATTGGACCTTTATACAATGTTCAGGCTTTTCAAGCTGAATAAAATNAAGCATACTTTCTAATAGCTTAGATATAGTGAAACAATATTTTATCAACATTTTTACGTTAGATACCAAATTCGTAAAGTTTTTACATCTCTAAGTCAAATTAGCAATATTTCCGAAAAACGCAAAATTCACATTTTTCATAAAATTTCGAGCAGAAAGGCCAAAAAAAGACCCCTTAAAAAGTTTGAATCTACTTAAATGGGCTTCTGCATGTCAGCTTTAGTGAAATACACACAATAATTTGCATTAGACATTATCTTTTTATCATTTAGAGCCCTAATATTTTAAATTTTCATTTAATTTTAAGGGGGAGGGGTGCTAATTCTGGCCTTTCTGATCCCACAATAAGGCTGACTCTAAAATTTTTTCACGTAATTTGTTGCTTACATATCATAAATCATTATTGCATTGGCAATTATTAGATATATATTCAAATTTATACGATCAAGAAGTAAGAAAGACGAAATTGTGAAAATATCTAAAATTCCGAAAATTTCGATTTGTTCAAAAATTTTATACCAAAACTCAAAATTTTAAGGACTCTAATGGTCTTATTTTTCAACATTGTATGACAACTGATAAAGAAGGCATAAAAACTAGATCAAATAATGAGATTTATTTATCTGAAAGGAATTGCAAGCTAAAAAATCGTCATTTTTGCTTTTTTTGGCAGGGGGGGGGGTATATTTTTGGCATCCCCAGATCACAAAAATAGCGTAATGTGCCCAAACTTGTGTTCATTGTAAAGTATATTAAATGAGCTTCAATTTGATGCCAAATTTCAGTACATCTAACTCATCTGCATAAAAATTATGGAGCTTAAAAGATAAAATTAGGAATAAAACTAAAATACAAGAATTGTGTGTGGTATACTATAAAAGTGGCCCTATACTGTCTATGCGTGCAGGTTATATTCGTGTTAACATGTTTTATTTTGAAGAGGGGATATAAAAGGACTGAAAAAATTCGGTCTAGATCATAAGTGGGGGGGGGTGCACGGAAAGTGATTTCAGCCCATGGCCTAAAAACATTCATAGGAATCGATTAATCGTGACAATGAATTAGACAAGTTACATTATACAAATTGCAAATCCATCCAACCTATTTTGGTTGAATCAATGAAAATATGTTTTTTTCATTTGTATTGCCTTCATACTGCATAGATTTTGGATTTTGGTATTCTTGATTTTTCCCGATTTCCCCCTATTCGCCTAAAACATGTCCAATTCTCCATAAGTGAACATCTCATCGTATCGAAGTTTTAAATTTTATTCCGAAGCCCATTTGGGATACTTTGCAGAGATTTATATAACAAAGTTTAAGCTTTTGCTGAGCTTCCATTAGGGTACATGTTATTTTATTTATTATGATATTCTTTTCCCTTCAATTAATGTGACAACCTTTTCATTCGTTTGTGTTACCATTTATTCAACTAAAGATTGCAGAAATACATTGAATGTGCTTCTCTTATAGTGAAACTCGCTATTTTTCGAGCCAGTTTTGTCATTTACAAGTCAAATCACTAAAAAGACTTAACTTGTCGAAATGCGTATGTGCAGAAACTAAATTCACAGTAACTTCGGTATTTGTTATCATCTTGGTGGACACTAATTCCCTGTAGGCGCAACGCATCTGTTCTCACGAATGGTTTTTAATCCGTGTTGTTCATCTGTATGAATGTCCCAGTTTCTATTTTCTATGTCGAACACTTTTGATTTTTTTGTTTATTTGTGTTTCCAATACTTAACAATTCTTTCATATAATGAATGTTTGGTTCTCACTAACTTTACAATATGCTTAGTTAAAGCATGCAGAGAAATAAATATTTTATCGCCACAAAAATTCAAATCAATATATAACTTTTGAATGCAGTACTTAAAAACATTAAGTCATTTTGACTTTTGCTCATGGTATCAACTCAAGCAAAAGTATACGCATGAAAAAAGAAATGAAATGGGGTAAATGTCAAGGAGACAACATCCCATATCTAGGTTAAAACGACCAAAACAAAGTATCTAGGGGTCACCGTACTGTCTTCAACACAGTGAGGAACCTCATACCATATAGCAAGCCCTAAATATAAATGTCGTGACTCGCAAACAGCTAATTACAAAGGGCATTTTGCAACCTCGATTTTATATTCAAATTGTTAAAAAATAATACTTAACTTGAAAGTACCTTTTTTATTTGAACAAATAAATAGTTGCAATATTCCAGTTGCTTCAAAAATAAATACCGGTAAGTTCCATTGCAATGTTATTCCAGAGAGAATAATGTGTCTCTGGTTATTCCTTTCACATGTATTCTAAAAAGACATTAAATTCTAATTTCGCAAACTCCTTCAAAAAGGTTATTATTAATTAAAATTAAAAAAAAATGAATTGGTTTGATACACCATCATCAGCATCATACCTGGACTTATACCTCTACATTGACAAATCATGACGTCTGAAAACAAAACTTTACGACAAGCGTGATGATTTCGACTTTCAAATAGTGAACTTCCCGTTTTTGAGCAGTAATATTCCCACTTCTCCGGCATATGGCGTGTACATTTCACAACTCATTCGCTATTGCCGTGCCTGTAGTTTGTACAGCGATTTTGTCAACAGAACGAAATTACTGTCTCAAAAACTTACACATCAAGGGTATGTTCAGTCACTGTTGCAATTGTCACTACAGAAGTTTTACAGTCGTCACCATGATTTGACAGACCATTACAATGTTTCTGTTTCACAAATGAGAACAGATATTTTTTGGTAGATCCAGAGTTTGTTACCGGACTGACTGACACCGACTGTGACAAAACTGGACCTTTCACTGGCAGTGTGACGGGTGCCACGCGTGGAGCAGATCATGTTTACCCTTCCGGAGCACCTGATGATACCTCACTTTTTATAGGGGTTCGCACTGCTAGTGCTTTAGTTTTGTGGCGTTCTTGTTGACTTTTGTTTATTTGTTTTGTCTTTGTCATACTGTCTCAATTCTTGTTGCTGTGAGTTGCCGTGATGTTGGATTTATGATTTTAGAATTTCCCCTTTCCTTTTCTTGCTTCGGTATTCGTTTGCCGATGTATTTGGTCATTTTTAATGATAAGTTTAAACCATAGACTTAAAATCTACTTTTCCAATCATATTTATGCTAAAAAGGCATTCAATTTTAATTTCCCAACATATAGACTCCTTTGAAATGTTATTATGAAGTAAATTTTTCATAAAAATTGCATTGTTTTGGTCATTTTGAATAATTTAGTTTACACCGAAGACTTAAAATCTATTTTTCCAATTACATTTATGTTAAATAGACATTTCATTTTAATTTCGCAACATATAAACTCCATCGCAAGGTTAATATAAGGTAAAATTTCCAAAAATTGAACTGTTTTCGTCATTTTTAATAATAAAAGTTCAACCGACGACTTAAAATCTACTTTTCAAATAATAGTTATGCTTAAAAGACATTCAATTTTAAATTTGCAACATATAAACTCCTTCAAAATGTTATCATGATGTAAAATTTTCAAATAAATGAATTGTTTTGGTCATTTTTAATAATGTAGTTTAAACCGAAGCCTTAAAATCTACTTTTCCAATTATATTTATGCTAAAAAGACACTAAATTTTTAATTTCGCAACATATAAATTCCTCCGAAAGGTTGATATAAAGTAAAATTTTCAAAAAATTGATTTGTTTTGGTAATTTTTAATAATTAAGTTTAAAATGAAGACTTAAAATCTACTTTTTCAATCATATTCATGTTAAAACGACATTCAATCATAATTTCGCAACATGTTAACTCCTTCGAAATGTTATTATGAAGTAAAAATTTCATAAAATTTGAATTGTTTTGGTCATTTTGAATAATTTAGTGTACATTGAAGACTTAAAATTTACTTTTCGAATTATATATATGCTGGAGAGACATTACATTCTTTATTTTGCAATATATAAAGTCCTTCGAAAGGTTAATATAGAGTAAAATGTTTTGGTCATTTCTAATAATTTAGTTTAAACCGAAGGCTTAGAATCTATATGATAAAAGTCACTAAATTTTTAACTTCACAATATATAAACTCCTTCGAAAATTTGTTATAAGGTAAAATTTAAAATGAAAAATTAAAAGTTGTGGTCATTTTTAATTATTAAGTTTAAATCGAAGAATAAATTTTTTCTTTTTTAGCAATATTCATGATAAAAAAGATACAAAATCTGTATTTCAACACATATTAACTCCTTTTCTCACTTTTTTGTTCTTTTTGTATTTCTTTAACAGGCGTAAAAAATATATATGTTAAGCTACATTTTAAATAATTTCTGAAATTATTCAAAGCACAATCGTTCGCTAGATATTAAAACTTATACAATTATTGAATTCTTTGTCTCTTCTGCGTTTAAAGTAATACAAGTAACGATCAGTGTCGCGGAGGCGATTTATGGATATTTAAAAAGTCGAGGTCAATTGAACTTTTTATAATGTACGTTTTTCGTTTGTGAAAACTGATCAGTGTCACAGAGGCGATTTATGGATATTAGAATTGAATTATAGATATTAAAAAATAATCCGAGTAAAATGAATTCTTCATTTAATATGCAATAATTAATAGAATAACTGATCAGTGTCACAGGGACGATTTATGGAGGTTTTAAAACCTAAGGATTTACTCCCTCCATCGTAGTTCTGATATTACTGATTATTCGGATTTCGTTTGGTCTTATGCATTTTAAACAATTTTTGAAATTATGGATTTCCTTTGTTTGGTTTCTAGTGCTGCTGATGAGGAATTAATTTCCGAAATGGTCATACAGCTCATTAAATTTACTGCAGTTGGAGTTAACATGTGTTATAGTCTCATGTTCATTTACTCCATATCCTTTCATAAATATCTAATACAGGAGTTTGTCTTTTATTGCAGTGTGGAGTTGGTAAAACAATTCCCCGTGGTAGAGATGTATGCTCTTTATTTTTCTTAGACATGGTGTACTTGTACATGAGATAATATCTCATGCGTACACTTTGTTCAATTACTATTATCTTAATTTATATCTAAATTTATGTAGATTCTAGAACCTAAGGATTTACTCCCTCCATTGTAGTTCTGTCTTTAGCTATATTTGATATTACTGATTATTCGGATTTCGTTTGGTCTTATGCATTTTAAACAATTTTTGAAATTATGGATTTCCTTTGTTTGGTTTTTAGTGCTGCTGATGAGGAATTAATTTCCGAAATGGCCATACCGCTCATTAAAATTATTGCAGTTGGATTTAACATGTGTTATGGTCTCATGTTCATTTACTCAATATCCTTTCATAAAATATTTAATACAGGAGTTTGTCTTTTATTGCAGTGTGGAGTTGGTAAAACAATTCCCCGTGGTAGAGATGTATGCTCTTTATTGTTCTTAGATATGGTGTACTTGTACATGAGATAATATCTCATGTGTACACTTAGTTCAATTACTATTATCTAAATTTATATCTAAATTTATGTAAATTCTAAAACCTAAGGATTTACTCCCTCCATCGTAGTTCTGTCTCTAGCTATATTTGATATTACTGAATATTCGGATTTCGTTTGGTCTTATGCATTTTAAACAATTTTTGAAATTATGGATTTCCTTTGTTTGGTTTCTAGTGCTGCTGATGAGAAATTAATTTCCGAAATGGCCATACAGTTCATTAAAATTATTGCAGTTGGAGTTAACATGTGTTATGGTCTCATGTTCATTTACTCCATATCCTTTCATAAAATATTTAATTATAGATATCAATAAATCGAATTATGGAGATTTGAATTATAGATATCAATGAATCGAATTAAAGAGATTTGAATTATAGATATAAAAAAATGAATTATAGATATCTATAATTAGTGTCGAATTATAGATATTAATAATTATAACCATTTATTAATAACAAAATACCGAAGTTACTGTTATAATTTATTTTCTGCATATGCGCATTTCGACAACTAATGTCTCATCAGTGCAGATAAAAACCAAAGAATTTGGAAGTCCATTAACCAAAATCACGTTTAAGCTGATAGAGAACAAATAACCAAAAGGATCTAAATAGAAAAGCCAAAATCAGCTAAGGACAGAGCTATGCATGAGGGAGATACTCCTAAGTTTTTAACAAAATTTTGTAAAATTTAGATATTGCCAGTTTCAATACAATCGGTTTCGGGTCAGCACAGAGGTACTGACTACTGGGTTGGTGAATACCCTCGTGGACTAACATATATAAATGATTTATTGATATTTAAAAGTGATTAATAGAAATCTATAAATCATTTAATTTTGTTGAAAACTAAGGAGTACCTCCCTCATGCAAAGCTCTGTCCTTAGCTGATTTTGACTTTACATTTAGATCATATTGGTTATTTGCTCTCTCTCAGTTTTTAAATATCTTTGAGTTTATGGTCTTCCAAACGTTTAGATTTTATCTGCACTGAAGAGACATAAGTTGTCGAAATGCGCATATGCAGAATTTAAATTATCAGTAACTTCGGTATTTAGTCATTTATTAATATCTATAATTCATTTATAGATATCAATATAACGAATAAATTCCACAACGGCTTTCCATACGCTCCCTTCGTTGACATCATGAGTATTTCTTCTCCGAAATTACGCCATCGCAGATTACATGGTCGAAGATTGAATTATAACATAAAAACAAACGTAAAAACCTTGTGTATGTTAAAAATGTATATACTGTTTTCATATCAAGGGGCAGCACGGCTTCTTTACTAAACTTTGCTAAATCCCTGTAAATCAACTTGACAAAATCTGTCTGGAACGTGATACCAAGTCTGAAATTAGTTCGCTCTATGAATGGTCTAAAATTATTGATGCTTTCTGCTTTCATCGACTTATCCGAGAATCGACAAACCCGATGAACATCTAAAACAATTTTTGACAATAAAATATATAAATAAAGAAATTTGATTTAATCGGCATCGGAGGCATTTTTCGGGACCAAAATATTCAAAAAACTTATTCCCGTTTATTTTGACAACCAAGACATGCCTGTCATTTCTTTCTCTTACAAAAAGCCTACCTAAATTAATGAAGGAAAGATAACGGGAAACACTTACAATTTCCGAACATCACAATCACATGCCACAATCAACCAAGGAACTGGATAAGAAAAACAATGAAATGACAAAAGACAAACATAGACAACGATAGGAAGTCGGGATAGCCGGACTTGGTACTAGCACTAGCAACAGCTAGCGGTAGGGTAAAACCTGTTCATGGGCCTGAAAGTATTTTTTCAATTACTTTCCTATAACACGTGATGCTAATTTCGAGAAGAACTACCCCAACAGCTGAGAATATTCCACGTCGCCATATCGCTATGACCCATGCAGACAAGTATTAACGGGGAACATGAACACCATCAATGATAAAGAAGTAAAAAAAATCTCTGGAAAAGGGCCTAAATGTCGCAAACCCTCGAAAATAAAGTAGCAAGCATGTTTTGATATTATAAAAGAGGCAGTTACCAATTATTGAATAAAATGGCACAAACAAAAAAAGTGCAGACAAACACGCACTCAATATGTTATTATAAAAGTCACTAACAGAATAAATTTTATATGATAATTAAAAAGAGTCACCACCTAAGCCGTCTGTAAACAATATTAAGTTAAACTTAGGAGATCTTAGTAATACACATGTGTTTGTACCAGTCGACAAAGCCTCCAACAACGTTTCAATTATTTGAAAAAAGTTCTATATCGATGTCTAATAAAATGAATTGGCTAAGTCTAACACTTTCGAACGTACTCGAACGTACTAATTTGACGAAAAAACATTAACCAAACAGCACTGCAACGATACTGAAATGCTCCAAGAACACCTAATGATAACACCTTGCTTTCTATGTACTGGGTTCCTAAGCTTCACAAAAATCCCTACAAACATCGTTTTATTTCGGCACCGAGTAATTGTTCTACCACTAATTTATCCATCCATTTAACAAGTGCATTCGCTTGTATTAAAGAATAAGTTATCAAACACTATGGAAAAACTTATCAAAAGTCTGGTGTAAATTACATTTCGAGTGCAATAAATTCTATTGAAGTTTAAGATCAACTAAAATTAATAAATAGACAAATTTCGTATGTTGTCTATTGACATTTATGATTTTCTACACCTTATACAACCCTTCCACATAAATTTATTAAATCAAAATTAGGACATCTTATTATATGGTCTTTCAAACTATCTGGTCTACAGTTCATTGTTGTAATAAAATGCAAGGATTCTTCTCTAACATCACTTACAAAAATCATTGTTTCTGGACTTGTCATGACTTGATTAAGGACCTGAATCTTTCGCTAGACAACATTTTTGTTCGTTTTGGCAACATCGTCTATCAACAGGTAATTGGACTTCCATGGGCACAAACTATGCACCTCTTATTGTAGATCTTTTCCTGTTCTGTTACTGACTGGACATTATGAAAAAAAATACAGGATGGAACCACACAAAATAGCGATCAACTTATTTCAATTTTCAACGATAACAGTAAGTACATCGAGGATATCCTTACTTTTGACAATCCCAAATTTTTGGAAAATGTCGACCTCATTTACCCCGAGAATTGAAACTTAATAAAGCAAACAATGATTCTAAATCATGCCCATTTTTAGATCTAACTCTCATCTTTGATTCTGGAAAAATTAAAACTTAAATTTATCATAAAAGGGATGATTTTGATTTTTACTATTAGCAATTATCCTTTTCTTGATGGCGACGTTCCTGGCACGTGTCTGTTCTACTCTTGACGACTTTAATGACTTCAACCTTATTATTACATCCAAACTTAAAAAAAAGTTACAGATGTCATAAATTGATAAACACATTTAAGAAGTTTTATAGAAGATAAGAACCTTTTGATACGACTCGCAAACAGTTTATTACTAAGGGTATTTCTAATCACATCACCCTAGTTTTTAAGGAAATGTTGTTAAAAATGTCAAAAACTAATAAAAAAATCCAGAAAAACTTGGACTTAACTTCCATTCTTTGCGTAATAGGGGATATTGACCGGATATTCTTCACGATTCCGTTAAATTGGCTTAAGAATCCAATGACCTGTAGATTTTACAGTTATACTGGCCTCTCACTGATACTGCATAATTATTCTTTACAAAACCCTTCGGGAAGTTTTGAATTTGATTTTTATTCCATATTGCCACAGTGTTTTACCAACAGACTAGGCTCATTGAGCTAGCCGACAGTTTAGCGACGAGCAATCGTTGTCCTATCTGTCTAAATTATGTTTTGTCTTATTCTTTTCTTTTCAATATTGTGCTTTGGAGTTAGTAGTCTATTTGTATTGGGTTTTATTTGTATGAAAAAAAGAAAGGAAATGGGGTAAATGTCAAGGAGACAACATTCCATCTCCAAGTTAAAACGACCCAAAAGAAAACATCTTGTATGTTTATTATACTATAGGAGAACGGGATAGAGAAAAGGGAGGCTTGGGTACCCATAAACCGGTTTAACCCTAGCACTAGCTGTTGCTAGTGCCGGTATCAAGACCGGCTATCCCGAGTTCCTATCGGTGTCTAAGTTTGTCTTTTGTAATTTTATCGTTTTTCCTTTACAGTTCTCTGGTGAAGTTTGGAATGAGATTTAATATTCGGCAATTGTAAGTGTTTCCTGTTATCTTTTCTTTATTAATTTTATAAAGTTTTATCGAAAACTAATGGATTATTAAGTGTATTTTAAATGAAGCAGAAACACTATGTCAAAATTTTATGAGAAAATTGAATGTAAACTAAATCATTTTATAGAATATTTTCAGTTGTTGAAAACCTGTAAACTAAATCATTTTATAGAATATTTTCAGTTGTTGAAAACCTGTAAACTAAATCATTTTATAGAATATTTTCAGTTGTTGAAAACCTAAACCAAAAAGAATGTGTAACAATTCTGTAATTAAACCAGTATTTAAAAAAAGTGACTTCATACCAAAAAAGGCAGAAGGTGTGCAATCCTAAAGTATAATTAATTTTAATATCTGGACTATTTTATTTAGAAACAATTTAGTATGTATATATATTCTTTAATTTTTGAGTTTTCAACAAAAATTAATCCAATGTAATCTTTTGCAATTTATGTATAATTCAACAATTATTTTTAACTTTCAGAAAATGTTATAAGTAGAAACAACAAGCACTTTTCATAACATTAAATCGATACTTCAAGATTGAAAAGAATTTGAGAAAGTAAACTTTGAAATAAGTTTCTTTTAGAAATTAGATAAAAAATAAAAGGACATTGATTAAATGCACATGTGACAAAGTCCCTACAAACACATGGTAAAATCAAGCTTTGGAACAACGCTTTCGCTTTAAGTCTTTTATTTGTTCGTAACACTGTTAGATTGGGGAATATCTAAAGCATGTGATATTCTAAATCAAAAGTGTGCGCAGTTAATAGATTTAAATTATTGTAAAAGTAGAACAGAAAATGCTTTTAATAAAAATAATAGAGACAATTATTACAACAAATTTAATGTTAAAGCAGAAAATCACTTATATTATATACCCCGCTCCCCTATTTTATTTCAGAATTAAAAATCATTCAATCAAATTCTGAATTAGAAGGTGAACATCTACATTATGTCATACAGACTATTTTAGAGTTTAATGAAAATCAAATGAGTGGTTCAGGAGAAGTAGCGGATAAGAGATGGGTACCCTCTTGTAATATAATGGCTAAGCCCATGTTTTGCTATGGGAAATTCAAAAAAATCAATCAAATCAAATTGTGAAAAGGAGATGCAAAACCGCATTATGTCACAAAGATTGTGTAAAATTTTAATGGAAATCTATTCCGTGGTACGGGAGAAGAAGTGGATAAGAGATGGGTGCCGACTTGTTATGTCTGAGTCCATGTTCTGCTTTGGGAAACACCAAAATTCAATGCAACCAAATTCTGATATAGGAGGTGCACATATAAATTATGTCACAAATATTAGGTTCATAAAAATCCATTCATTGGTTCAGGAGGAGTAGCGATAGAGATGGGTACCTCATGTGTTACGGACGAACGGACGAAAGAACAGAAGTAGGGAAGGATGAACGGACCGACGGACGGAAGAACGGAAGTAAGAAGGGACGGCCGGATAACTCCATCACTAAAAACATCCTATTTTTCAAGTAAACCAACTTTGATCTTTTTTCTAGGTGTATGCTATTAATAATATTCAAGTACCGTAATATGTTTGTTTCTGTTTTATGATCTGATTACCTAACCAAAACTACGCAAATCAAATAGTTTTTACAAAACTATTGGACTATCCAGATAAAATTGTAATAAGAAATTGGGTAAATAAAGCAATTTGAAAGTAAACAATTACATAAGTAATCAACTTTTGTTTGAACCTTACTGCTTACTGTTACAAAGTCGTGCATTACACCGAGGTGATGTACAACATTTAGAACAATAGGTTAGTATGTTGTGTGGTATGAATCTCTTCCCAGTTCTCTCCGCACACTGCTGTAGGTGGCATGTCTGAAAAATTAATGAGCCCCCAATTTATAAACACAGGCAAGCTGGCTAAGCTTTTACACGATTTGGTTCAATGGGCTGTGATAAAAGAGTAATATTCTTGTTAAGGATGTTCGCTAAAGAGTTTGGAAATAATTCAATTTAGTCAACTTGGGATTTTTGTTAGGAAATTGAAAAAGTCTGCCGATTACTTTTTTGGGTCCAAAGTGATTTAACATTTGATGATAAAGTGAGATTCTCTGAATATCTCATATTTTTTTAACATAAGCAAGCTTTTGCCATGAAAAACAAAATAAAAAAGTATTAAATGAAATTAAAGGAATAAGTATGGGGGTCGTGTTAAAAACAAGATGCATTTCAATGGACAAAGTCAGAGCTGTCCAAAATTCTGATAGAAATAACATATCATTACCAGGAAACTTGCGAATAAGAGAAATCTTCGTTTTCATTGTATGTTTCTGTATTGGCTGGGTCATTGTCCAAATGTATATTCACCAAATAGGTATTTTCAAAAATTCACGAACTACAGTATCTCGATTTAAGATTTGCTTTATTCTAACGCAAATTTTGCATTGATCTATCAAGGCGATACCTCTCAAGAGAATCTATTGTACTCACATCTGCCTCTCTACAGCCTCCATTATAATAAGCCGTCTTTTTTTCCCTGTCATAAACGTGTTCTAAATAACAGTACTGAAAACACAAAGGAACAAATGATAAGTCACATCGTTAAATATAGCGTCACTTTATATAAGTCTACAATATAATAGTTAATTTTGAAAAACAAATAAAACGGGTTCATATTATTATTATCTCGCGATCGACCTTCCCAAGATGGCCTCCCTTTTACGTTGAGAAATGGAGGATTCAATATCTCAGGAACTGTATTGAAGAATTTGTTCATATTGTACATAAATGTTCCATAAGATGAGAGAAAGGAATTTATGGGAAAACAATTTTCAAAATGGCCTTCATTTTCAAGATTGCCGCCCAAAATACGTCAAAATTTCAACTTTGTCCGATTTCAATAAAAATTGATTTCAGGGTAGATTTTGGCACTGCGAATAGGATGGAATCATCGAATTTGCTGCCAGGGGCGACATCAGCTATTGCTTGCAATTGCAAATCTAGTTTTAGATTGTGTCGACATCATTTATCCACCATAACTGAAACTTGATAAAGGAAACATTAATTCTAAATACTGCCCTTTTCTTGGTCTTGTTATCATCATTGAATTCGGTAAAATGAAAAATAAAAGTTATTACAAGAAGAGAGGGTTTCTTTTTTCCTATTACTAATTTCCATTTCTTCATGAAAACGTTCCTCTAGCTCCATCCTACTGGGCATATACATGTATATATCTCAACAAATTGCAAGCAGAGAAGGCTCTTTGATCAAGCCTGCGGCGAGAACTTCTTAACCCATTTCTCAAAATTTCGTTTTGTTTCATTTGTTTCTTTTTTTCAATCTGATGGTCTACCTGTATTATTTTTCACTTGCATGGTAATTATACTGTCACAGTAGGGAATGGCTGGTTTGTGTGCCCATTAGTCGGTTTAATCCTATCATTGGCTTTTGCTAGTGTCGATACCAAGCGTTCTAAGTTCTTTTCGTTGTTTACGTTCGATTTGTCTTTCATTTGTGTTTTCCTAAGGGATTGTTGTATATAATTGTAATTTTTAGCAATTGTAGGTGTTTCCTTTTTTATTTAACTCTGAATAGTATAAATAATTTACGTAAGGATATGGAGTAAATGAACATGAGACCATAACACATATGTTGACAGTGGCGGATCCAGACTTTCTGTTAAGAGGGGGCCAGACCCGTAATTTTTTCAAAAGGGGGGCCCGGAACCCAATTTTAAAAAAAAACCTAGGAATTTTAAATATTTTCCAACCTTAGGGGGCCCGGAACCCAATTTAAAAAAAAAAAAACCTAGGAATTTTAAATATTTTC
>MJUU01000735.1:72886-121510 GCA_002080025.1 Modiolus philippinarum
CACATTAAGATAAAAGATATATATAAAGCTGTATCCAGCTTAAAAAGCCAATATGAATCCCATTTTTCTTACTTTCTTTTGATATTTCAGACAGTAAAATTACAAAATACAAAAGTTACTGTAAATTTAGTTTCTGCATATCGCCATTTCGACAACTTATGTCCCTTAGTGCAGACAACCACGGTGAGACAATGAAAACCAAAATCAGAAAGGGACATTTGAAAAGGCGATAACTATGACAACTCGAGTAATTGTTTTTATTTTCCTATCCCACTTTGAAAGCAGTAACAGCCGACGTACTCGCAATCATTTTATGATCTGTGAAATGATTTCGGTTGTCGCTATGCCTGTATGTTCTTTATAAAAAACCACTAGTTATTTGTAACAACTGGGTCGATGCCTCTACTGGTGGACTATTAGTCCCCGAGGGTATTCACCAGTCCAGTAGTCAGTACTTCGGTGCTGACCCGAAAGCCGATTCTATTTGGAAACCTTACAATATCTAATTTTTGTAAATTTTGTCGAAACTAAGGAGTATCTCCCTCATGCAAAGCTCTGTCCTTAGCTGATTTTGGCTTTCTATTTAGATCATATTGATTATTTGTTCTCTATCAGTTTTTAAACATTTTTGATTTTATGGTCTTCCAAACGTTTATATTTATCAGCACTGAAGAGACATAAGTTGTCGAAATGCGCATATGCAGAATCAAATGCATTAAACTCGGTATTTAGTTATTTTCTACACATTGGGAAAATTTTTTCTGGAAGGGATATAATTCAAGTCTACTAGATTTTCCTTTGTTACATAAGTGACACAGGCAGAAAGAACATACTAACGTTCAGGTTTGTATTTTTTGCATAGTTGTCTTTTTGAATTTTATTTCTTTCGTGTATTATTGTTATTTAAAATGTCTATGACACTACACATAACGATGAATCTACGTGGCAACAAGTATGCTAACAGGTACTTTAAGGTAGTTCGACACTAATACACGGCGCATTCGATTGGCGCATTTGTGAAACACAAGTCGGATGCGGAATTGACTGGATTTTCAAGCCGGAATATTACTTATTTGGCCTTTGCATTGTGACGTCATAATAGATTGACATACACTTTCCCGCCAATTAGCTCCCTTTTACCATAAATATTATCTCAATTAGCTCCCTTTTACCATAAATATTGTCTGTTTCATAAATTATATAAAACATTTCTCTTAATCACACGGTGACATATAGATTTTATTAGTTCAACTTAAAGCTGAAATGTATACCACTGAAATGTCAAAAAATAAAAAAAATCTATCTGATGTTTATTTCATATGAAAGCTAAACAATGAGCATGTTCTCACAGTTCCCCATATATTCTTTGTAATTATTGCTGAAAATGCTGAATTTGGACTGATTTTCAAAGCCTGATTACAGGAAAAGGTGATCGGTGACATATCATTTTTATTCTATTTTTTGAACAAATGGGCTAAGAACTACAAAATATCTTAAAATAAAAAAATTCTATCTGATATTTTTATAAGGCTCGAACTACCTTAAATAGTCTTAGAATATTTAGTACATTTGTATTAATCATTGTTGGCCTTATATTACCTCTCCGGGTTTACACACTTTTGTATCCATACAACCAATCAAATTATCTGCCTCCCTGCAAACAAAACAGCTGATTCCTTCTTTAATAACATCATTTGTTGTATCTTCAGCTCGTTTTCTGAGGTCATCTAAAATTCAAGTTAAAACAAAATGTGGCACTTAGTATTTTTACAGCACGTTTTTGTTTTTTAGCTGAACATTAGTTTAATCCTACAACAACACGATATACTGGCTTATCTTTGCATACATTATCAGAATTATAAAAGAAACTGTCTTTTAAAAATGTTTTCGTTGTATTTATTGATTGGATAAAGATTTCAGAAAGCAAGTGTATAGAATTAAAGTAAACTGCAGATTCAGTATTTTTTATTTCCATGCTGATTTCTTATCCATTGTTTGTCTTTGACAATAAGCACCAGCCTGTGTGCTAATGATATTTGTGCTAGCATAAAATGTGACACAATCTGCAAACAGAAAACGAAACAAAAATAACAACTTCGTTTGGGAGACTTAAAAAGATCAAATTAATGCGAAAATTTCTTTGTACAAAGTGCCTTTCGTTGTCATAGTTTTTGCTGTTAATTAAAATTCCTCAAATCATCTCCTTTTTTTCATCAGATACATGTATTTGCTTTAATTCAAATGAAATTTTCAAACAATGCTTCCCGACTATATAGAAAGTTTAACAATACAAGATATAACTATCGAAATTTGATCCAGTTTGTAATTTTGGAGATTGTTACTTTAATTCTAATCGAAGTTGTTTGAAATCGTGCCCGTGGTCAAATATGTCTGCCTTTTATTGCTACCATCATTGTTTTTTGTTACTTTATTATTGTGCAATTTATTTAAGAGGATGTCCATTGGAAAGTCAGGCAGTGGCTGGCACATACCAAATTTTGTTTTCAAAAATCTGTTAGCATTCTGGAATCACAAATACATATAATGTTCAAAATTTAGTTTGGTTTTTAATTTACGACAATGGTTTAAGAGAAATAAATTAAGTAGAAAGCACTAGAAAATATGAAATAATGGGAGATAATCCTTGGTTTCTTTAAAATTTAGTTGTTCTGTTAAGGAACTTAAATATTGAATTTTGAGCCATCCACTGTAGATAAATTGCCTCTTTGTTTAGATACTTGTATATATTTCACAATTAATTCGTTACTGTAGAGCGTGCAGTACATACAGTGACTTTGTGGAAAGAGCAAAAGCACTGTCACAAAAACTGCTGAGTCAGGGATATGTTCAGCCTTTGTTACTTTCGTCTCTTCAGAAATTCTATGGCCGTCACCACGACATCATAGATAGATATGAAATGTCAGTGTCACAAATAAAAACTGACATTTTCAGCTAGATTCGCGTCTTCCCTGATTTGACATTACCAGTTTCGACTTTACCCTGAATTGACCCACTGACAGTGTGACGGGTGCTGTGCACAGAGCAGGACATGCTTACCCTTCCGGGGCACCTGATGTCACTCTTGTTTATTGAGAGTTCACACTGTTAGTGCTTTAGTTTTTTGTGTTGTATATGTAACGTTCGTGTGTTTTGTGGGCATGTGGTGTCTTTGGTCTTCCGTCTTTTGGTGTTCTTGCTTTTGCCTTGTCTCTGGACTTTGATTTGTGTAATCTTGTGCTTTGTTCCTTCGGTATTCTACTGCCGTTGTTTTGTAGACGTTCAACTTTGAAAAAAACATGTCTATTTACAATTGTTGATTTTACTTACCGCAATATTGGTACATAAAGCTATATGTCAATATATTTAAAAAATATACCAGAATTAGAGAAGGATTTCTAGAATATATTCCATCACCATTCTTGCCACATATATAACATGATATCAATATGTTTGTTTGCGTTAAGTCCTACCTTTTGTATATGGCACACTGCTTATTAAACCAATCAATATGTCTGAAATATATATTAGATAAATTAAAAGTTTTAAAAATATGTGCCGGAATTTAACTTTATTGGAAACATGTTTGTTAAACTCAGAAAATAAAAAGGATAAGGTCCACACGTAACAAAACTAAAGAAGCTGTACATAACTACGTTTTTTTTAATTAATTTAGCTACTGCAGATAGTTATTTCAAATATAAAATTTAAGAAAGAATTGTTAAAACCAAGGGAGTGGCTCCCTCTTGCATAGCTCTGTCCTTAGCTGATTTTGGACTTCCTATTTAGACCCTATTGGTAATTTGTTCTTTGTCAGCGTTAACTCATATTTCGGTTCATGGATTTCCAAATGTTTTGATTTGATCTGCACTGATGAGACATAAGTTGTCGAATTGCGCATATGAAGAACCTTAATTCACAGTAACCTCGATATTTTGTTATTTGTCTCGTCAATGGAGATCAAATAGTAATTTTTAACAAGTATGTCTACTCCGTGAAAATCAAATCAAACTTTTAAAATAAGAACTATAATGTCTTGCAAACAACCAAAGGATTAAAATTAAGCTTACGACAGGATGATTCTCTATTTATAAAAAAAAATCTGTAGAATGAAGACGTTGCAACGCTTCTAATAAATTCATTTTCAACCAAACACTGAAATAATGCTGTTTGGGCTAGTGAATATCTTTGTGGAGTTATAAGGTTTACCAGCAGAGGCATAGACTCCATGGTTTTAAGTGGATATCTAAACACTTAGATAATTGTACAAAATGTATATATTTTGTTTCTTCAGACTAAGAAAAGAAATGCTGGAAAAATCAACTAATAAGATATATAACTCAAAGCTGGAACCAGGGAAGGAAAAAGTTTCACAGGAGATAAATATTTAAGTTTAAACAAAAGTTTAGAAACAAACAAAAAAAAACATGGACATTTACATGTTTCTTAATAAAATCGGTTTTTCGTGCCAGAACCGAGGGAAAATCAAGAGAAATTCATTTCCCGCCAAATTTTTAATATGTTGTATCCAGGTAAAAAGCACACGGACCTATATTTTTCTTTTTACCACTTTTTAGTCTACAATGTTTAGCAAATTAAAATAGGTTTCAAGAAATCCTTGATATTAACAACATCAGGAGTGAGCCTCCTTAACGACGACTGAAAGTGAAATTCAAAATACTTTTACGTTCATTCTAAAGCATTTTTAGCTCGCCGGGACGAATGTCAGGAGAGCTATTGTCATACCCAGGCATCGAGGTCGGCGGCGTCAGCGTCGTTGGCGTCATTGGCGTCGTCGGCGTAGTCACAAAAGACTTTAACCTTGCTTGTTGAATAGAGTCCTTAAGAGATGGGATATTGATATTTAGTATGTGGCTTTCTTGTGATGAGAGCTCCTTGTGGTACCATTTTTGCAGACATGTTGACCTTGACCTTGCCCTTAGGGCGATTTAAAAAACTTTAACCTTGCTTCAGGCAGGCTTTTAGTGGTAGGGTGTTTATATTTGGTATGCGACTTCCTTATGATGAGAGCTTTCTAGTGCTGCCATATTTGTAGACATTTTGACCTTGACCTTTCCCTGGGGGCAATTTTTGAAAAACTTTAACCTTGCCTGTTTACGTAGAAGGTAGGACTTTAGTTGTAGGGTGTTCGTATTTGGTATGTGACTTCCTTATGACGACAGCTTTCTAGGGGTACCATATTTGTAGACATTTTGACCTTGAACTTTCCCTGAGGACAATTTTAAAAAAATTTTAACCTTGCCTCTAGAAAGTAGGCTTTTAGTGGTAAGGAGTTCATTTTTGGTATGTGACTTCATAATGATGAGAGCTTTCTAGTGGTAATATATTCGTAGACATATTGACTTTGACCTTTCCCCGAGGGCAATTTTTGTAAAAAAATCTTTAACCTCGCCTATAGAAGGTAGGCTTTTAGTGGTAGGGTGTTTGTATTTTGTATGTGACCTCCTCATGACGAGAGCTTTCTGGTGGTACCATATTTGTAGACATTATGACCTTGACCTTCCCGTGAGGGCAATTTAAAAAAAATTCAACAGTGTTTCTAGAATGTTGACATGTCCCAAGTCAGGAATATGTTGGTGATTGACTTGTCCGTATCTTCTTATTAAATTTTAGTTTCTTGATATTTGGGTTATTGGATGTGGTTTGCTTCCATTGTTACCCATTTGGGGCCCTTTCTTTTTCATATTTAGCGGTAAGGTATTCAATTTTGGTATATGACTTCCTTATGATGATAGCTTTCTGATGTTTAGACTTTTTGACCTTTACCTTTCCCGTAGGGCAATTTAAAAAAAAGCTTTAACCTTGCTTATAGAAGTTAGTTGTTTAGTCATAGGGTGTTAATATATTTTGTTTGTGACTTCCCTAGGGTGTGAGATTTCTGGAAGTACCATAGTTGTAGACATTTTGACCTTGGCATTGCCCTTAGGACAATTTAAAAAAAAAGAACTTAAACCCTGTTTATAGAAGTTATTCTTTTAGTGATCGAGAGTTCCTGTTTGACATGTGGCTTTCTTATATCACATTGAAAGTATTTATCACATTACAATTATAAAAATGTATAACTTTCTTGCGGTTACTCTAATCCCCGGCGAGCTATGTTGTCTTCTGGCAACTCTTGTCATAAAGTTCAATTCAGATATATTAGATCATTTGGAAGACATAAACCGAATTATGTAAAGCAGTTATAAGCAAATACCAAATGTTTAAAAAGCCAAAAATCAGCTAATGACCTGAGGAAGATACCTTCAGATAAAAACATCTAAAATTTACATATAGCAAATTTCCAAATAAAATCGGTATTCGGGTCAGCACAGAAGCACTGGCTGCTTGGTTGGGAAATACATCACCACGCATCGGTCCAGTGGCACTAAAACATTGTCTGATAAGTAACTGTTAATTTATTTACTGTAAATTGTAAATGAATATTTCACGAAAGGATATGGAGTAAATGAACATGAGACCATAATATATATATTTGCTGGAATACGACTGTTATCATGTTGTACAGATTGTTTTAACTTTGTAGATATCAAAAGTAAAGCTATTTCAATTACAGAGGTAAACATGAAATGTCAAATCATGTCATATCTTTATATTTAATAAAACGTTTTCTCTGCATAACTGAGACACAGTGTATCCTTTATTTAGCACAAAACTGATAAGGCATGTGAATATCCTTGGACATATTTTATTATTGTTTTTTATTGATTTTGCTTGGTATCGGATAACAAATCAAGCTTTACCCGTTTGGCTACACGTGCCGGTTTCCCTGGCCGGGCTCGTTGCCCCTAGGAACTATAAATAACATCACTCACCGGGACAGTCAAACGTTAGGATTCGAAACGAGCAGACGCCCAATCTTTGGTTACCGTTGATTTTCTTATATTATCATGTAACAAGTATTCATGGTCGTCACTATGTCTTGTTTATTATAAATGTAACATGTAGGATAGCAAATAAACATTTTGTTTATATACAGCATTAATCATTTTCAGTATCCTAGAATCCGGATTTGACATCGGAGTGAACAAACGAGCCAGAATCTAGCACTCCGGTTTTACCTGTTTTAGGACTTTTTGTGTTACTTGAAGTCTTTTTTTGAGACATTAATTTGCCTCCTTATTATATTAGGGTATTTTAATTATGGCTGTTACTTTAACTTTTTACGTAGAATTCAGTCCCATCTTCAATGTTTTAAACAATCTAAAAAAACTACATGTTTAATGAATAATCAGTTATGCTTGCAATTGAACATGGTTTGATAGAAATTCTTGACCTATTTCTGTGTACTAGCAATAGATTACAATCCATATTATATATTAACCCCAACTCTGATAATGACACAATTTCATAATTACCGATTGGGCAGAGGAACTAACCCAGAAATAAACAGATTAATTTTTTTTTTAAAATTGGCCATTGTACTGGCTTTTAACAGATTCAGCACACAGCAAATATTGTCACAGCTTGTTAGTCAAAAAAAAAAAAAAAAAACAGCAATGAATGTATTTTTTTGGATCATAATACAATGTATTTTACATTTGTCTTCGTAATGTAATGTATTATTACATTTTCAAAATTAATATTTTTTTAGTATATGTGTAACAGTATAACTTATAATTATGTAGGATTAAGAATGGGATTTTAATTGACTGGATATTGCCCTGGATATTGAAATCCCCATTTACTTTTGGCGAAAATGAGATAACCTGATTTGTACTTAATCTTGCAATATCTAAATTTTACAGAATTTTGTTAAAAACTGAGGAGTATCTCCTTCATGCATAGCTCTGTCCTTAGCTGCATTTTGGCTTTTCTAGTTAGATCCTTTTGATCAGCTTTAACATGTGTTTGGTTAATGGACTTCCAAATGTTTTGGTTGATCTGCACTGATGAGACATAATTGTCGAAATGCACATGTGCAGTAACCTCGGTATTTTGATATTTGTACTAGGAGGACTGACCTTTAATCAGAAGAAATGAACTAGAGTTATGTAATTTCAAAATATGATATGAGCCTTTTGTGAGTTACTATATATTTTTGAATTGTATAACCACAGTCGATATCAAGCAATATCCTGTCTCTAGTAAATTTCTTAGACGTTGATTGGTCAAAAGACCCAATATGGTATATACACGGTCAGTAAATTAAATACTGGGCTCGAGCTACGCTCTCACCCAATACGAAATTAACTGACCTTGCATATACCATATTAGGTCACTTACAGACTGTGTAATCTATAATACACTAGTCTTTAAAGTTGTTAATCATATTTGTCTTATGTCTTTTTAATTGCCGTTCTGTGTTTGGTTAACAACGGCAGTAGAACACACATTGATTTTGGGTCTCCTAGATTTAAATTTGTAGTATGATAATAATGAACATTTTTTTGGATCAATAAAAAGTGATATTTGGATGAACAAGATTAAATCAAAACCTGGAAATAAGGTAAAAGTCACGTCACGCAAGATAAATGACATTTTAATGTGGAAGAATTGATTGTACTACATACGTTTCCTGTTTATAAAAAAAAATATTATATATCTTTTACCATACCCACCAAATATGAAAAAAATAATCCCAAAACGACACATGTTAAGAAGAAAGAACAGTATAATTGTATGTCCTTATCATTACAGTTAACAAAGTACGAATGGTATAATTTACTGATAAGACATATACATAACAAACGTGATCCTATCTTCCGTCTGGTCTCCTTTGTTTTTCTGAAGAAAAAAAAAGAGCCAATAGGGTCTGAAAGTCTTGTTCAATTCTGAAACTTCCTTGAACAAAAATTGTCATATATTTTCCTTGAAAACACCAATTCCAATCCCTTTGTCCAACATGTAGCAAATTTTTTCCGCTCAGTCCGGTACCAGATGCAGTCCTTAACTTTCTGTAAAGTATGAAACTGTTAGCCGGTTTAACTCTACCTCTGACTTTTGCAAGAGCAAGTACCAAGTCCAGCAATCCTGAGTTCCTATCGTTGTATGTTTTTTTTTCGTGTGCATTTCCCTTGTATATGGTGACAGAGACAGGTTAATATTCCAAGTGTTGGATTTCTCTATTTTGAGGGCGAACAGGCGGCAAAGTTTATTCGATGGGAAAGATACATTTAAGTAGAGCAACTGAAGTCAAATTCTTAAGATTTTAATCAACCCACCTAACATCAGGCTACATTATACATCATTTGAAAGGTCATTTTGTTCTCTATCCATTTTTACCGTTCGTCAAATTGGGAAGTAGTCACGATTTTTTTAAATGAAGGTCAAAGGTCAAGCATCTGAAATTCTCGTCAGCTCATTTCAGTCACATTTTAATCCAAAATGTTAACGTGAAGTTAAAAAATTGAGTTAAATGATTATAAATGTGTACAATAATATGTTTATGAACCATTGATAACAATTAAGAACACCTTTTTACAAAAAGCGGTCCACAGGCTATGAATTTATGAACGATGTCCAAAAATACGACTTGCCATCTATAAAAGAAGTTTGTGAAATGACCTTGACCTTTTGAACATTAAGATTAGCATAAATTCCAACGACAGACTATATAGATGTTTTTATTCAAATGAAACCGACACTTTATTGGTCATTCCTCTGACAACTCATTATTGACCATAAAATTGGCTTAAAAACTCAGAATTACGAACTTGCATACAAAAAAGTAATTTCTTGGTAATTAAACGAAATAAATTATGTCGTCGGTAGCCTACAAACCACGAAAAGGTCACAGACAATATGGCAGGAAGTTTTTAAGCTTTAATAAATACATATATATATTTGGGGAATTTAAGTACTTTTCATATTTTTTTCCACATTTCTTCACTTTTTATAATATATTTCTTGAAATTAGTTTTCTTTAGTTCATAGAAATAAACACACATAAATGAAGCCCATTTAAAAAAGATATATATATATTTCTTGTTTTTTTAATAATTATTATTTTTTTATTGTACGTGTATTTTCTATTGGAGAAAAAGTAACATGTACACGTTCAAACGCATTCGACTCATCAATCTACACTTCATAGATCATCATTACTACTCTTTGTACTATACAAGTTTTCACTATCGTTCCAATCCTTGGTCAATGTCATTAACAAAGGTTTTTCATAAACTTCGGTTCCTTGACAAGGTCAAAATTCTGTGCAACTCAAGTTCTGGTCATAACACATGCATGAATTGCTTTTTAAGTTTCTACCTTTACATTTGCGGATTCAATCTTGCAGAAAATCAGAGGTCATTTTCCCGATGAACAATATTGGTCCAAGACAAGTTTTTTTTTCGCCACCCTTAGATATACGTGGAGCTAATAGATGCTTGGAAATGTGTCTTAGACATCAATATTTGTCTCTGAATAGACATCCTAAGCACAAACTGAATAAAGGCTGAGTCGCTTGGTGGGAGTGAAAACAAGCTTCTTGTAGGTAGCAAGCTTAGCTCTTAACTTGTTAAATGTATGCGGAAAGAAGCAGAATTGGATGTCTAGACACATTGCCAAACAAACGTTCAGCTTACCGTATATCTATTGGTGGCGGAAAGGAGCTTAAGGTCCTGAACCAGTATTGTTCTCCAGGAAAATGTATATTGATTTTCTACAAGATTTAATCTGCACATGTAAAGATAGAAACTTAGGTAGCAAACAACGGCATTCGAACACTGAAGGAACAAAGAGTATGGTTATTACAAAAATCAAAGTGCAGATATATGTATAATACAAGATTACAGAAAAATAGAGACATGAAACGTTTACAAATCACAACATTCAGAATCAATGCACTTATTTAGTGTGAATTACCATAAAGACCGAGAGTGACATCAGGTGCTCCAAAAGGGTAAATATGTCCCTGTCCTGCTGGCGACACCGGTAACACGATCATTAGGCGTGTAATGTTTTTTTTAAGATATGTGTACTGGCAGATTAGTACATGTCATTTTCTAACCCTTATACGAAACCAAATAAAAATCCATAGTATGTGTTCCTTCTCTATAAATCCTCCAACAGTACGAAGGTAAAAATTTGAAAAGTTCTTGAAAATTACTATTATATAGTTTTTTAAATATTAACAAGGACAAATCGGTACCACAAACTTCACTTACGGAGAATAATCTAAAATGTAACAGTATGATATACAAGACAACACCTAAAACAAAATCACTAACACTGTGAAGTCCCAGAAAAACAAAGTGTGACATCGGTTGCTCCGGAACGGTAAGCAAGTCCTACTCGCCAGCAACACCCGTAATACTATCAGCGAGTCAATCCAGTGTCAAGTCAAATCAGTGAATACATGAAATCTAGCTAAAAATTCCGTTTTTTATCTTGGACACCGACACATAATATCTTTCAGAGATGTCATGATGACGGCCACAGAATTTCTGGAGGTATGAAAGTAACAAAAAAAAAATCCCTGACTCAGCAGCTTTTGGTACAGTGTTCCTGCTCTTTTCAAAAATGCACTGTATAAATACCAAAAAACATAAGTTTCAGAAAACAGTGAATTTCATTATGCTGTACACGTGTTTGAAGGAGTAGCCTATCATCAGCAGCATTTGATCGAATAATATTTAAAACCGTCATCCAAGACATAGATCAAAGTACTCATTACAAGAACTCTTTAACGAAAATGTATATATAGTAGAACAATTTCATTACCAATATACGCAATACACGGAATAAAGCCTCAATAATTTAAGGGGTTAGACTTTTAATGAAAGACAGTAAAGATATAAAACGCTATGTGGTAAAGTTTCATATCAGACGAGTCTGACTACTGCGCTTGTGAATACCCTTGCGGATCTCTAGTCCACCAGCAGTTACATCGACACAGTGGTTTGCAAATACAAAAAATACAAAAGATGCAGAATGACAGTGAATTTCGTTATGCTGTACACGTGTTTCAAAGACTAACCACTCATCAGCAGCTTTTGAATCGAATAATATTGAAAGCCAACTACATGCTCGACAGTAAGGAATCAGCTGTGAAATATACACTCCATATGCTTGAGATGTAGGTATATTGCTGCTTAAAAAAGGTAAGGTCACAATTGGGAAGTTATAGTCACCACGTTTGTCATAAGACTTAGATTTCACCTTCATCAATGTGCAACTAAAGATCTACCTACCTACGAAGCTAAAGTAGGTGTATCAGGAGTCTCTTGTTAGTTCATTTGGACAGATCTGGTGTATCTTCCTTAAATCTTGGATTTTTAAGAGACAGTACATCGTCTATCTAGCAAGACTTGCCCGTGTCATGAGCAGAACTTAGTTGCAAAGAACTTTGTCTTTGTGAAGGTACAAAAGTTGTAAAAAAACATGGTCAAAATCTAATGTCAACATAAATGACGATGAAGATGAATCGTAATGATATGAAAAACTCGTATAGTACATAGTATATAGTAGTGACGTTCTTTGAAGTGTTTCTTCGCTGCCACCTGATTTGTTCAATGAGTTTGAACATGTACATGTTACTACTTCTGCAATGAAAACAAAATGATAACAACCCCTCCCCCCAAAAAATAAATAAAAACATCAAAGAAATTTATTAAGTTTCAAAAATACGTTTCCTTAAATGAAAACAACATGTAAACGAAAAAATTGAAAAGACAAAAAGTACTAAAATTCACACCAAAATATATAAGTAAACCTACTTTTGAAACTTCAAAACTTCCTGCGGTATTGACTGTGACCTTGTCGCGGGTGGTAATCTTCCTATGAAAAAATTTATTCACATTAACTAACAAGAGACTACTTTAATGTAAGACAGTAGGACATTCTGAGATTTTAAGTCAATTATGGTCGTATTTGTAAGATCTATGACCAATCAACTCTTGGTATCATTTGACTAAAAACATTTTAAAGTATTTCGCTAACTTTTATGTAAATCTCAAAGATCAAAAGGTCATGGTCATTTCACAAACTGATTATGCAGAGAGGAAGTCATGCTTTTGGACCAAGCTCATATATTCATCCCCTTTTTATCGCTTTCTGTAGAAAGGTGATAAAAATGTTATCAATGGTATATAGATATGTTAATGAAGACATGTATACTCATTAAAGTTAATTTTTCAACTTCACGTTGAAATTAATGACTGAAAAGTGACTGAAATGAGTTTACAAGAATTATTAAAGTTTGACCTTTGACCTTCATTTAAGAAAATCGTGACCACTTCCACATTTGACGAAAGGTAAAAATGGATAGAGAACAAAATGACATTTCGAATGATGTATACTATAGCCTGATGTAAGGTGGGTTGATTAAAATCCTAAACTAGACGCCTTTTTGAAATCCGTTGCTCCACTATTTGGTTAATACTCGATCACCTGTCGACAAGTTAAAGGTGACAATGCAAAATCTATTATCTATATATATATGAAGTCAAACAGAGTTTAAGTATGTTCTTTTTATTGAAAGCGTATGTTTTTCTTTATGAATAGCAGAATTGCACACATTTTAATATTTTACGAAAGGATATGGAGTAAATGAACATGAGGCCATAACACTTATGTTAACTCCAACTGCAATAATTTTATGAGCTGTATGGCCATTTCGGAAATTAATTCTTTATCAGCAGCACTAGAACCAGCAATAGTATATTTTCACATAATTTTCTGCCTTACTGTTTTAAAGAGTCAATAATATAAATACAAACCTTAATTTTTTTAACAAAAACTCCGTATTTATCCAAGTAAATTATGACGCAAAGTTATTACTTCCTGTTTATCTCGTCAGATCTCTTCAAAAATCTCACCCAAAAGTATTTCCAAATAGACAAATAAACCTGATCCCAAAAATTGTTAAAATCGGACAAGAACTGCATGACTGCATAATATATTTTTTTGAAAAAGGTACGATTTTACGTGAAATACACTGTAAAATACTGTGATGAATAATTTTTGCACGTCTCTGTAGAGATAAAGAAAATGTCAGTAACCACTAGATCTACATCTTTATTTAGACTTGCGTCTAGAATTTGACGAAAATGGTCATCTCAGTACTAAAATTTACGACAAAGGGGAGGTTTTTAATTTCAAAATTATCAATTTTCCTAACATAGATAACAAAGACAGTAATCATAGTAATGTTACAGCTTCTGTTAACGGAGTGCATGTTTCATAGTTGATTCGTTACGATGAAGCTTTCTCCACGACCGCCTTTTAATCAAGGCTTCAAAAAATTTCGTCTCATGTGATCATTAAAAAAAGTTTAATTAATAGATGTACTTGTTTCGGTCCGAACTTTGATTCGAGTTTCATAACTTTACTAAATACTGAGAGAATGATTACTTTTTGCTGTCCAAGACCCTTCAATAGCAATTGGTAATGAGTTGTTTCCGAACAAAACCACTATGGAAGAGGAGGTTTGGCGCTCGATTAAACCGGCGTATTCCAGCATTTCTTTCAAAATGTCTGTACCAACCCAGGACAATTGCTGTCAACAATTTTCCCGGTGGTTCTTTACCTGTTTTGTTGTTTTGGCTCTCGTTAAATTTTGTTACTGTACAAACAGTATGACTTACAGATAAGACATAACAGACGTGATCATGTCATGTGTGTTATCTTTCTTCCGTCTCGTCTCTTTTGTTTTTCTAAATAGACCCTTTCACGATAACTGCGGTCCTGAATTTTGCACATGCGCTCATATGCCTTTGAGTGGGTAAAATGCAACGTCATAATATATGTGACGTCTTGATTAATTGTCCTACGACGTCATTTTTGCAGGAACTGTTTTTATTTTCCACTCAAAATCACAGGAATGCAGTTATTGTGAAAGGGTCTATTGTTCGACATTTAACAAGGAAATTCCGCTCAATTCGACTTAAATTTACCGTGAGGTACGAGTGTTTCGTCATTATTGAAGTTTTTTACGTCCTGTTCTATGTTTCAATTTGAATTTGAATGTACTAAGTATTTCTCCAATAACATGTTAAATATGCATAGTGGGTGACGCTTACGGGCTCCTTGAAGGCATTATGGTTATCCCTTATGTGTTCTTTTTGTATTTTGTTCAATGCAATGCAAGAATATGGGGAAAATCTAATGATCCAAAGTCTCTACAAATACATTGTAAAACCATGTAATGGAACAATACTATGAGGCTTTCCTATTTCAATGACCTTTATTTGCTCATTGTAATATATATCTAGCAACATTTTAAACACAATATTAAACAAACAATTAAATTTTCTTTAACGATTTTTTAAATAGAATATGGAAATAACATCAGTACAAAAGGTGACTGGGAAAAAATCAGTTTGGAACAATTATCTGTTTGATAATCAAAATTCCAAGCAAGAGTCAAAATCATACACCCAGAATGCATGGCAATATAAGGATTAGATACAGACTGAGAACGTTAACGACGAAGACGACACAAACAGAACATATAATAAACACCACAAAAATAAAGCACTAACAATATGAAAAAAGGATAATACATATAAAAAGCTAAAACAGATAAAGCCCTTGTAAATGGGAAGAGTTAATGGCGCATTTAATGTCTATATCTTGTTTTCTGAACAATTCAATATTATGAGTATGAATTAAAAATTATAATGTGGAAAAATGCAAGTAAAATTTATGACAAACTGGGTGATTTTTTATTTGTTATTCATGAGTAGTAACACCCCTAATATCCATGTAAACATCGTTTATAAATCTCTGTTAAGATATCAAAGATTATCACCCCAATACAAGCACTTCAAAAACAGATGATTTTACAAACTACATGTTACTCCTTCAGGGATATAGAGAAATACAAATGAAGGGATCATGAAGTTAGGAATTCACCTGTATTGAGTTTTATTCTATGTTTGTTATACTATCGGAAAATGGGACAGACAAAGGGAAGATTTGGGTACCCATAAACCGGTTTACACCTACATCTAGCTTTTACTAGTGCCGGATATCCCGAGTTCCTATCGTTGTTTACTTTTGTCTTGTTGCTAATTTGTGTTTTTTCATGTGTTTTACCATGGCAGATTGAAGCATGTAATTGTAATTTTCAGCCATTTGTAGATGTTTTCAGTTATCTCCTTTTTCCTAAGTCTCTACAAAAACATATCAAACGTTAACAATGGAACAATGCGTTTTATTGTTGTTCTTCATCTTGCAGTCAAAATGAAGCCTCCAACCATGAACTTTACTTATACCTCGTTATCGTTTGCCGATGTATCATAAAATAAGGAACACTCTACACCGAGGCTCCAAAAGTTCTATTGCCAACATCAAAATCTAGTTAATCAGACCATTTAACTGTCTTGCAATTTTATTAAAACAAACATATTTTATGGTACTGTGACTACTACCAACAACCTTGTTGGCCACAGTATTCAACAGCAAAGTGCTCTGTGACGTTTTGATAAATTAACAATAAGTTTCGCATGTTTATATGCATTAAAATATACTCCATGCTTTATTATTTGTATTGTTTTTAATGTATATATACTCATATATATTCATATGCATACATATGCATGCACATATACATATATACTTTTATAGGCATGGAAGTTGTTTCCGGACAAAACCACAATGGAAGAGGAGGTTTGGCGCTCCATTAAACAGGTGTATTCCAGCATTTCTTTCAAAATTTCTTTACCAAGCCAGGACAATTGCGGTCAACAATTTTCCCGATTGTTCTTTTCCTGTTTTGTCGTTTTGGCTCTATTTCATGTGTGTTATCTTTCTTTTTTTTCTAAAAAGAGCCAATAGTTCGACATTTAACAAGAAAATTCCGCTCAATTAGTCTTTAATTTACTGTGAGGTACGAGTGTTTCGTCATTATTGAAGTTTTGACGTCCTGTTCTATGTTACGATTTAAATTTGAATGTATTTCTCCAATGACATGTTAAATATGCTAGAAGTTGACGCTTACGGGCTCCTTGAAGGCATTATGGTTATCCCTTATGTGTTCTTTTTTGTATTGATCAATGTAATGCAAGAATTTGGGGAAAATCTAAAGATCCAAAGTCTCTACAAATACATTGTAAAATCAAGTAATGGAACAATACTATGAGGCTTTCTTATTTCAATGACCTTTATTTGCTCATTGTAATTTACATCTAGCAACTTTTTAAACACAATATTAAACAAACAATCAATTTTTTTTAAAGATTTTTAAAATAGAATATGGAAATAACATCAGTACGAAAGGTGACTGGGAAAAAATCAGTTGGGTTCACAGTAACTTCGGTATTTATTTATTTGGAACAAGTATCTGTTTGATAATCAAAATTCCAAGCAAGAGTCAAAATCATACAACCAGAATGCATGGCAATATAAGGATTAGATACAGACTGAGAACGTTAACGACGAAGACGACACAAACAGTACATATAATAAACACCACAAAAATAAAGCACTAACAATATGAAAAAAGGATAATACATATAAAAAGCTAAAACAGATAAAGCCCTTGTAAAATGGGAAGAGTTAATGGCGCATTTAATGTCTATATCTTGTTTTCTGAACAATTCAATATTATGAGTATGAATTAAAAATTATAATGTGGAAAAATGCAAGTAAAATTTATGACAAACTGGGTGATTTTTTATTTGTTATTCATGAGTAGTAACACCCCTAATATCCATGTAAACATCGTTTATAAATCTCTGTTAAGATATCAAAGATTGTTACCCCAATACAAGCACTTCAAAAACAGATTATTTTACAAACTACATGTTACTCCTTCGGGGATATAGAGAAATTCAAATGAAGGGATCATGAAGTTAGGAATTCACCTGTATTGAGTTTTATTCTATGTTTGTTATACTATCGGAAAATGGGACAGACAAAGGGAAGATTTGGGTACCCATAAACCGGTTTACACCTACATCTAGCTTTTACTAGTGCCGGATATCCCGAGTTCCTATCGTTGTTTACTTTTGTCTTGTAGCTAATTTGTGTTTTTTCATGTGTTTTACCATGGCAGATTGAAGCATGTAATTGTAATTTTCAGCCATTTGTAGATGTTTTCAGTTATCCCCTTTTTCCTAAGTCTCTACAAAAACATATTAAAAGTTAACAATGCAACAATGCTTTTTATTGTTGTTCTTCATCTTGCAGTCACAATGAAGTCTCCAACAATGAACTTTACTCATACCTCGTTTTCGTTTTCCGATGTATTATAAAATAAGGAACACTCTACACCGAGGCTCCAAAAGTTCTATTGCCAACATCAAAATCTAGTTAATCAGAACATTTAACTTTCTTGCAATTTTATTAAAACAAACATATTTTATGGTACTCTGACTACTACCAACAGCCTAGTTGGCCACAGTATTCAACAGCAAAGTGCTCTGTGACGTTTTGATAAATTAACAATAAGTTTCACATGTTTATATGCATTAAAATATACTCCATGCCTTATTATTTCTATTGTTTTTTATTTATATATACTCATATATAATCATATGCACATATACATATATACTTTTATAGGCATGGAAGTGTGTGCACACAACACATGTAAGCATACAAGAAGCAGATGAAAAATAGCAATTCAAACACTTTTGGAAAGATGACCACGAATGTTAAGATTACTTAAATTCTGCATTTGCAAATTACACCCTTCAGGGTCAAGCAAAACATACAGTAGTACAAAATACTTACACATAAATACAACGATAATAGTACAAGTCTTTAAGTCAAGAAAACTCATAGTCCAGCGTGGACCCTATAGTAATGCTAAAGATTTTTTTAAAAAGGTGCAAATCACCGGTAAAATGATTGAATTTGGATTGAGAAGGAAATTAATTACTCATGAAATTGAATTACCTCTAGGGATCAATGTAATCCATGGCAAAAAGTTTTTTTTTCAAGCATGCAAAAATAAGATAATTCTAATATAAAAAACAGATACACAAATAAATAAATACAAATGTAAATAAATAAGGCAAATAAATCTCTAGCGCATGTCTAGAAATTCATACAGTGAAACAGGACCTTTCATTGCTAGATAAAACATCTTTTAGATACATTTGAAAACGAATAATGAAGTAAAAAGAAATTTCTCAAATAAAAAAAAATAAAAAACCAAAACAACACAAATAGACCCCACATGTCAGACTTAAACAATGAACAGGAAATTCACAAAACCAAAGCCCAGGCGATGTGAACCTCTACAAAAACTGTAGGTACCATTAGGTGCTCCAAACGGGTGAGTATGATCTACTCCTTGTGGTACCCATCGCACTGACAATGAAAAGTCTGGTTTTTATCCTGAAATTGACAACAGAGGTACATTTAAAACTAGGTTGTATGACAAACGCCATGACTCCACTTTTCCAATAGTAAACTTCCCTTTTCTTTGTGGCAACATTCCAAAAGCACCAGCATACGGAGTTTACATCTCAATAGTCATTCAAGGGCTTGTGGTCGTACAGTGACTTCCTTGATAGATCCCATTTGCTTACAAATAGACAACTTAAACAAGGGTACCTTACCAAAAACTTTAAAGTCATCACTACAGAAGTTTTACGGTCGACATCACGATCTTGTCGATCGTTACGGGATATCTGTTTCCCAGATGACAACAGATCTTTCCCTCTACAACTAAAGTTTGTTTTACTTTATCGGATTTGACTTTACTACCGGAGTCGACATGTTCAACACGTTGGGTGTCTTATAAGAAGCAGGAGATGCTTACTCTACCGGTACACTTGATCTCACCTATGGTTTTTATTGGGTCCGTGTTGTTCATCTGTATGTGTGTCTTTGTTTTTCTTTTTTGTCCCGTACTCAAGTGGTGTCCTTGTTTCTTAGTGTTTCCGATGTTGCTTTTGTCCATGGAGTGTTCGTTCTTTGACTGACGGTTCGGTTCTCACTTATTTTTTTTGTAATACTGTGGAAGTACTTTTATTCGTGGACACCAATTTTCCTGGTTTTCATAAATAGCACTATTTCGTGGCTACTTGAATTCGTGGTTTTGAGTTTTGTGCATTACAACTCAATGGAAAAAATGCATTTCGTTGGGAACTTAATTTCGTGGATTTACCGAACCACGATATCCACGAAAATTGGAACCCCACGAACAATCGTACTTCCACAGTAGTCATTGAATTTACCAAAACATCTGCCAGATTGAAACATTATTACGATCAGTTAAATGATGGTAACGAGCGTTAAACCTCTGTATTTCAATTGCAACATTGATTATAACTAATCTTGGTGTAAAAGTTTTTGGGACAGTAAGTTTGCCCTGTTGACAAAATCGCTGTACTAATTACAAGCATGTCAATAGTGCGGGAAATCTAAAAAAGGAGTATCTTCTTCTTGCATAGCCCTATTGTAAAGTTTAGGCCATGCATGTTCTACGAAATGTTTTAATTTGAGCTGTACGGAAGAGTCATAAGTGGTCGAAATTGTCATATGGAGATACTAAATTTATAGTAACTTCAGTATTTTGTTCTCTATTGATCATAATGAGGAACCTAAGTCGGTTATCTCCCTGTACCAAGTTAGTTTTTGTATGGTTCGAAGCGGAGATAATTTAAATTAGCTTTTCAATACCTTCTTTTGTATTTAGATTTATATTATCTCAACTTTAAATATATATTACTAACTTGGTATAGGGAGATAACCGACCGAGGTTTCTTATTATCAGGTATTCATTTAAAAAAACTACAAAATGGAACTTTTCAAAACAGTGATAAACTTATTTCTATTTTCAAAGATAAAAGCAGGTAGACTGGAGTTTGTCTCTCCTGCAGTGTGGAGTCCGTAAAACGATTCCCCGTGCGAGAGATGTATGCTCTCTATATTTTTCAGTTATGGTGTACTTGTGCGTGAGAGAATTTCTCATATGGATATACTATTGATACTTTCAAATTTTGGCAATTATTTTTGTAATTTTCGAAATGTAATCCAGACCACCTGTTTTAAGTGCCCACATCTCACTATTTTATAACGCCAAGTTTTCTTACATTCGACTTGATGAGTGCCCTGTGTTTGTCTATATGTTGTAGTTGTCCACTAGCTTAAGACACTAGTGCTTTTGTCGGGCAAAGGATGACAGTGATTGTAAGAGCACTTTGCCAGTTTAATTGATGTTTGTTGACAATCCCGCACCCATGACTAAGAAAGACATGGATGTAGCGTTGCTCGACAATTAGCAAAGAATTCCACTTAAACCGGTGCTAGGGGCCGTCTTGAACTTACTATGAGGTATGAGCAAAGCTCATTGTTGAAGGCCTCAAGATGAAGAACAATAAAAGCGTTGTTCCTTTGCTTGTTTTTTACCATGTATTTGTAGAGACTTTGTCTCATGTGCATTTACTCCATATCCTTTTCTTCAACATTGACAATATCCTTACTATTCGCTATCCCCAAAGATCATGTCAAAATCATTTACCCACAGCAACCGAAACTTAATAAAGCAAACAACTAAATACCGAAGTTACTGTGAATCGAATACAGAAATTATTGCAAACACTGCCCTTTGCTGGATCTAAGTATTATCATTGACTCTGGTAAAATAAAAACTAAAATTTATGATAAAAGGGATGATTTTGATTTCACTATTACTAATGTCCCCTTTCTTGACGTCGTTGTTCCCGTAGCTCCATCCTGCGAAGGTGTATATATCTCAACTTGTACAATTTGTGTGTTCTACTCTTGACGAATTAATGAGCGTAATCTTACTCTCACTTCCAAACTTATGCAATAAGGTTACAGACTTCATAGAATTCATAGAAGTTTTACAGAATGTATCAGCATTTGATATCTAGATATAACGTGACTCGCAAAGAGCTAATTTACACGGGCATTTCTCATTCTCGATTTTATGGAAAGTTGTTAAAAAATGGCAAAAACTGATAAAAAATCCAGAAAAACTGGGAGGTAACTTACATTCTTTACGTAATAGGAGATTTCGACGGGATATTCTAAACAAACCCGTTAAATTAGTTTTGGATTCCAGTGAAAACTTTACACATATACTATCCTTTCACTGATACTGCTGATGTGTATTGAAATACATGACGACTCTTTACCAACTTTTGAGTTAATTTTTTTTTCGTAGTGCGACGGTGTTTTACAAGCAGACAAGGTTCTTTGAGCTAGCCGGCTGTTTAGCGGTGAGCACTCTTTGACCCTTTCTAAATTACGTTTGTCATTTGCCTTTCTTTTCCAAGATATGTGAATCTGCTCTCCTTACAAAAATACAGCAGGGGTCTTTATATGGCGTTTCTATGGATAGCTATCGATATACATATAGCTATGGGTATACCGATAGTTGCAAATATATGCATAGGTAAGAGCACATAAAATAAACAGTTTTTAGAAAAAAAATCTTTAAAGGTTCATGCTAGATTTAAGAATCGTTCTTTGCCTGTCTTTGCGTTTCATTCCAAGATCTATTTTGGTCAATGGCCACAACCTGCATGTCAATCCAGCTATGTAAAATGGTGTAAAAATAGACAGCTGTAGCCTGTGATTTTTTTTTCTATATGTGATTGTGGTGTAAATTGATGCGAAGATTTAGGGAGTTGTTTATATGTTTTATGTATATCGATAGCGGTTCACCAATAAATTGCGTCAAAAATGTAGCTCTCGATAATTTGCTTAAATGTTTGTAATAAAGTCTTTGTAAATAGGTTTGTTTTTCTGTATTTTTACTTTTTTTATTATGTTTTGATAAAGAACCGGATAAGTTTCGAAATATCAACTTTTAAATGCTGGTACTGTTCACTTCAGTCTACTATATATTATTATATAGTATTCTTGTACATGTCTATATATATATAGGAGGGAAAATAATAACAGTGAAGAATGAAGACAATAATCTTTATTTGAACGTCCAATTGTCATAAAATATAATTTCCAAACAAAAACAATACAAATATCAAAGAAATTAACAAAAATATCTCTCGTTTTGTGAATATTCTTGTACATGTATAATCATTCATTGATTTGTATACATATAACAGCAAAATTATATTAAATATATCTGGTATTAATAGAAACAGGCTTCTAGTCTGTTGGTATAATTGTCCATAGCCATATATAAGCTGATATATAAACTGGTCCAACCCACCAATCCATATATGTACTAAATTGATTGCTAATACAAATATTAACTGAATCCCAGAAATTATTTCCTCTTTCGAACACATTCTGATTATAACTGTAGTCGATATGAGTTCTGTCAATGTAAAGAAGGTCTGGTGAGAAAATTGGTGGTAAAAATCATCATTCAGATAATTCAGGTAGCACCACCAAGCAAAATAATGAGGATATATATTTATACCAAGTAACGTTACCATGGAATACCTTAGTGTTCCGTTCTGGTATAATCTAACAATGTACCGTACTGTTTCGTAAAACGCTAAACAAGCTGCTAATGTTATTAACCATATTATATATGTTTTCCAGTAGCGTTAAAGTATATATGTTTATATCCTATACTTCTCGTATTTTCATATGATCCTGGAAATACAAAACCAAAAACAATGATTGAATGTAAAAAGAACCCCACAAGTTGTTCAGGTAACTGGTCAGTGAAAAAAAAAAACATTTTAATAATACGTAGATCTGTATTTTTATAAATAATATTCAAAAACTGTAAAATCTGTCTTGGCGGATTACACAAGTCTAATTTTTAAACCGGCAGATCGACAATAAGTAACTAAATACCGAAGTTACTGTGAATTTATTTTCTTCATATGTGCATTTCGACAACTTATGTCTCTTCAATGCAGATAAAATCTGAACGTTTGGAAGACGATAAACTCACAAGATGTTAAAACTGAGAGAGAACAAATGACAAAACACTGTACATTAAATATTTGTATATTTTTCAATTTCCCCTAAAATAGTATACATGAATGTGTGATTGAATAGTGGTTATTTATGCACATGTAAAAGAATGGATAACAGGAAACACCCACAATGACTGAAAATTATAATTACATGCCACAATCTGTCATGGAACTACACATGAAAAACACGAATAACACAATAAATAAGACATAGCCTTTTCAGATGTAAAATAGAAAAAAGAAGGGAAACGGGGAATGCGTCAAAGAGAAACAACGACCCAAAGGGGAGTAATAACAACTCAAAGCCACCATAACATCTTATATGAACGGTGAGAAAAACCCCACACTCAACGGCAGGTCGTAGTCGGCCCCTGAATAAAGAGTTATCAAGTTCTGCGAAATAAACATCATCCTAGACTCTTATAGACATAAAGTAAACTAACTAGAAAAAGGACAAGACACACAAAGGCTTAATAAATTTCCTGACTTAGGACAGGCGCAAACCTGCTGCGGCGGGGTTAAACTAGTTTTATTGGGCCCAAACCGTCCCCCTACAGCCAATGTGATAAATCAAAAAACAATCGTAACAACAGTAAAATTCAGTTGGCAACAGGACTGAGTCAAAACAACGGCAGTAGAATACCGAAGGAACAAGGGAAGCTATGACTACAAAAATCGAAGTCCAAAGACATGGCAAAAACGGTAACAGATAAAAACAAAGACAAAACAAGGATGTGAGACAGCTACAATGCACGGAATTAAAAAGATAACATTAAGAACTAAGGCACTCATAGTGTGAACTCCCATGAAAACCGGGAGTGACATCAGGTGCTCCGGAAGGATAAGCATGTCCTGCTCCAATAGCGGCATCCGTCACACTATCATTGAGTCAATCCAGGGTTGAGTCAAATCCGATTATGTCAAATCCGTGAAGACGTGAAATCTAGCTGAAAATGTCCGTTTTCATTTGGGACACAGACACGTCATATCTGTCAATGATGTCATAGTGACGGCCATAGAATTTCTGAAGGGATGATTTTTCAATTTTGAAAAATGAAACTGAAAGAACTAAATATAAGGACATAAACATGAAATCACAAGAGACTACTAGCAGTTAACTGACATGCCAGCTCCAGACCCATTACCAACTGACAAAGTAAGTTATGTACCCTCAGTATACAGCTTCCCCCAAGATCCCTTCCTGTGAGGAGTTTAGCATAATGATTTCATACATATACCGGAATACATAACCCGTGTCCATGCAATACAGATTTTAGAAATAAATGTGTTTAGTTAAAATGCAACGACCCTATCAAAAAATTAATGCTAGTACCAAGGAAGACCATACGTAATGACTTGACGACAATACCGTAATTATAACCCTTATGAATAAGACGATTTAAAGGTTTTATAAGTTTGTTAGGCGAGTTTAAGTATTTTTTACTCTTATGTAAAACATTACCGTAAAATAAGGGATGTGAAATACCAGCCTTGATTAGATGTTTACAGGTTGCATTGTATTTATGAACTAAGTCTTTGCATCGACGATAAAATTTAGTAAAAGGTTTTAACTAGTTTGTGATAACGAAAACCTTGATGTAATAGTTTTTCAGTTATGAAAAGATTCCGTTCATTAAAATCGCAAACGTTATTACATACTCGAGCAAATCGAACAATTGAGATATATAAACACCATATGATGGCGCTAATGGAACATCGCCATCCAGAAATGGATAATTAACTATGGGAAAAGAAAAATCGTCCCTTTTATCATAAATTTTACTATCTAATTTATCATTCGTTATATCAAAATTGATGTCTAAGAACGGACAATGATGATTATCAGAATTGGTTTTATTCAAAGTAAGTTCTTTAGAGTAGATGTCCTTATAACACGTATTGAAGTCGTCATTATTTAAAGTTAAAATATCATCCAAATATCGGAAAGTGTTGTTAAACTTTTCAATTTAATGCTGTTCAGATGGGTCTTTGCTGATGTTGGTCATAAACTGAGATTCGTAGCAGTACAAAAAGAGGTCCGCTATAAGTGGTGCACAATTGGTACCCATAGGAATTCATATGACCTGGCGATAAATACAGTTACCGAAACGAATGAATATATTGTCAAGTAAAAATTCAAGTGCAGAAATCATATCAAAACAAGTCCAATTAGTTGAATTCTTTTGTTTTGAAAATATGATTTAAAGGAATTAGAACATATATATTCACAATCGGGTTTTTTGAATGCCCATTGAATAAGACGTCTGAATTTCTCCTTTATAAGATTATGTGGTAAGGTAGTATAGAGGGTAGAGAAATCAAAACTTTCAAGGGATTCAAAAGGGACATTATAAGCATTCAATTTATCGAGAACTTCCAATGAATTTCTTACACTCCAAAAATGATTGACACCACTGTTTTCATATACTTTGTTACAGAAATTTATAACCAGGTTTTTAATAGCAGTCAATGTATTAGTGAGTATAATAGAAACTTTAGTTGTAGAACAGTGACTAGATGACAAAATGAATCTCGATTTATATGGCGTTTTGTGGAGTTTAGGAACCCAGTACATAGTTGGAACTATTTTACTATCAAGTTTAGCCTGTAAAGATGTGGCTGTTAGAAAATGTATGTTTGTAATTTCACTTTCTGTTAATTGGGTTAATTGAAAAGTATGGTAATTTCTTTTTGGAGTACTTCTATGTAATGTTTACGACAAACTACGATGATGTTATTAGCAGCCTTATCAGCTGGGACAAAAACAAATTCCTTTCCAAATTCTTTAAGTTTCATTTGGATGCGAGAAACGATGGGTTTATTTTTGTTGTCATGGCGGAAATGTTGTTCAAACTGTTTAATTCGGATATCGACAATTTTCATAATAGCATTAAAATAAGAATCAAAAGATTTTTTGTCAACGTGTTCACGTTTAACCCAATTTTTACAATAAATCTTAAGTGAGTCGTGGATGGTATTACGACAATCTTTCCAATTAATTTTAGAAGGAGGCCTATATTTTGGACCTTTCTTTAAAAAAATAATAAGCTCTTTGTAGTGCAAGATGTTGAGATCTCCTGTGATGACATGGAAGCTAGGAGCATAGGCGTATATTGAATTGTTGCAATTTCATGTATCAGGCACAGAATTGTTAATGTTTATATCTTTACAAACTTTACTTGAAGACGTACTGTCGGTTGGGTTTCTTGTATACGTAACAAATGATGGGGAGTTCTGTATTTTCGAAATAGCCAGGAATTTTTTCTTGTACCGAATGATCATTTAGAATGCCAGAAATATTTATAAAGTCTATTCCTTTGTCGATGTATTTTATCTTTAGGAAATGTTTTTGATGTTGGTCACGACAATCGATTTTAGGAAAAAGCTTAAAATAGCAGAACGCAATTATTATTTTTGTAGTTTCGTATTTTGGACTAAGGTACGAAATAGTTTCGCATTCATCAAGGATATTGTTTAATTTTGTGGCAGGTATGGAATGTTTGTTTTGCCGAATAATCTCAACGATGTCGGTAACTTGTATAAAGAATTCTTGATTTGCAGTGGATGATAATGTCAAGACGGTATGTGCTGCTCACATTTGTCTGTGTTCGTCCCCGGGGGTGATAATGTTAGCATTATCTAACAGATTGTGATACAATTAATATCGGGTAACTGTCAAGACGTCACATTTGCTTGTTACATTTGTCTATGTTCGTCCCGGGGGGAAGGGGTGTTTCTAACAGACTGTGATACAATTAATATTGGGTAACTGTCAAGACGTCAATTGTCTGTGTTCATACGCAGTATAATAGTCGTGAATGCAAATTTTGTAAAACTGATCTTAACTATGGCACTTAATTCACATTAACCAAATTAAGTAGAATTTGCAGCTTATTTCTTATTTCTATTTTATAGAGTTATATTATCCCATAATAAATTAACGAGTAGAGAAACAAAGGAGATTTTTTATAGGGACTTAATTTTGGCGTAACGCCTAAACCTGGCACTAACAACCTTACATGGGGCTGGTGGTGATAAATTCTGTAAAAAACAAGAAAATTGCAGCAAGACTGCGAACGCCGGGGAATTAATATAATTGTTGAAATATATTTTCCAACAAATTTTAGTTTCATTATCGTCACTGAACAACTCCTGCTTTATGTTGTCAACGTCATAGAATCGGGACGTCACAATTCATATGACGTTTCACTCATATATGACGTCACGTTTTATGGGAACTTCTCGTTGTCAACACAGAAGTATAGTTCGCACCTTAGACAGAATGAATCTGTTCTTAGATCAACACGACTAGTCAAAAAATCATATACCTAATATTTTCAGTGTGCTTTCATCACGATAAAAAGCTCAGAAATCAGGTAATATTCAAATGCGAAAACAACGACCGAGAGTCAGTATGCCAGCTCTGTGTTCTAAGGTAAAGCTATGCCCTTCTTATTTTAATGATTACACGTGCCCCGAAAGCACGATTACTTGTTTTTGAAGCTTCTTTGTGTTAATAAAACATTATGTTTTATTTTGAAATACTTTGGTCGCGCCTTCGGCGCAATATTCCTTGATTTTCGAAAATATCCCGGCTTCTCATGATTCATGCGCACTCGGGTCAAAATTCCCTACATCCTGTTTGGTTTTGAAAAGCGTTTACCTGCGCTCAAAGATTGGTTGATAAAAAAACAAAATGTCCTATATTCAATATTCTTTCTGTATTCATGAACCTAATTTTTGTCCAATTTTGTTATCTCAACGTACCTTTGAAAATCGTATCCCAGCAGCTGCATGTGCAGTGTGTTTGATTGACACCCTTTTTATGTGGTACCCACAGTTTGGAATATGTTAGACCTAAATAAACAATACACCAGTAAAATGATACCGTCGTTCATGTTTATCAGGTTACTGCAGATATTCACATCAAAGATGCACAAAAACATTTGGAAAATCAATACACCAAAATACGTGGTAAAGCTGACAGAGAACAAGTAATCGGTGGGATCTAAATAGAAAAGCCAAATAACAAGTTACCAAAGTTACCGTAAATTTAGCTTCTGCAAATGGCCACTTCGACAACTTATGTCTCTTCAATGCAGATAAAATCTTAACATTTTGAAGAACGTCAACTCAAAGATGTTAAAAAACTAAAAGAGAACAAATAACCAAATATGATCTAAAGAGAAAGCTAAAATAAGCTAAGGACAAAACTTTGCACAAGGAAGAAATCTATGCACGAGGAAGATACTTCTTAGATTTAATCAAGTTTTGTTCACTATTCATATTGCAAACGAAGTTATCTACCAAACCCTTTGATACATATAGTAAGAAAAAATTGTCAACCGTTAAATATAGAGATATTGAGTGCCCTCTAAATGGAGCAAAAAAAAAGGATAATGTATTTTCCATTGTAATAAGGTAACTACCTTCTTTTTCTATTGTGAATTAAACCTAGGCTGACATCAGGTGTTCTAGGAGGGTACGCTTGTCCTGCTCTGTAGTACAGCACCCGTCACACTGTCAGTAGGTAATTCCAGGGTTAAGTCATAATCGGTTTTGTCAAATCCAGGAGGACGTGAATCTAGCTGAAAATGTTTGTTCTCATTTGTGAAACCTACATTTCATATCTGTCTATGATGTCGTGGTAACAACCAAAGCATTTCTGAAGGTATGAAAGTAACAAAGACTGGGCTGACACATCTTTCACTTAGCAGTTTCTGAAACAGTACTTTTTTCAATATTTTTTCATGATATATATGGAACATTGCGCAGCTTATTTGTTAAACGAAACTTATTCTTGATAGCCACTAATTCCTTTTTCCAGTTAATAACCAACCAGGTGTATTGATTCTATAACTCTTGACAAACTGCGTATTTTTTTTTCCATCTTTAGTTTCCTTTAACCTGAAACCCTTTATGAAGAAACCGAATTTTTATTTTTCTTTATAGCTTTTTACCAACATTTGAACACATTTCATTTTATAATCTTCAACATGTGCAATGAAGAGATACAAGTTACAGTACTGTGCAACGTAGCCCTATCTGTTTGACGAAGGTGAAACGGATTGCTGATTGGACGTGAACGGATCGCTGACGGAAACGTGACGGGATTGGACGGGACGAATCGTTTCATGTCCAGGTACTCGTCATTTAACGAATATAATTCGTCAATTAACGGCATGCAAAATAATCAAAACATTAATAGATAATTGAAATTTTCGGATGATACAAAACGAATTCAATCGTGATAATGGTTTTATATAACATATACATTGACAATGGCTGGGAACAGTCAAATTCTTTAATTCCATAAAAAAGAAGTCCATGAATTGAAAAATCAAAAGTAAAAGTTCCTTTTTTTGTTAAAAACTCCACGAAAATGAAGAAAAGGATAAAAAATCGGCCAATTTTAATTGAATTATCATTTATGTCATGGTCTGGTCAGAGGGAAACTTTCCAATTTAAAATTATTTTGTTCAAAATTCCATGAAGATGAACAATTTTGACAAAAAAATAAGAAAAAAAAACTTCTGTAAATTCTCAGTTTAGTCATTACAATTGTATCGGTCAGTGCGAAACTTTACTTCACTGTGTTGAAGACCATATGGTGACCCCTAGATGTTTTGTTTTTTGGCGTTTTAACCTGGATACGGGATGTTGTCTCCTTGACATTTACCCTATTTCCTTTCTTTTTCATATTTACAAATTATTTTGTTCAAAATTCCATCAAAATGAACATTTTTGATAAAAAAAAAACACTTGCAAGTCTCAAATGTACCGGTCAGTGCCATACTTTCCTCTTCCAAATTATTTTGTTCAAAAGTCCATCGAAATGAACAATTTTGATAAAAAAAACACAAAAAACACTTGCAAGTCTTTATTTCAGTCATTACAAATGTACCGGTAAGTGCGATACTTTCCTTTTACACACAAATTTGATCAAAATTCCAAATTCCATGAAAATGGAAATTTTAAGTGAAATTCTCTTGTAAATCTTCATTTTAGTCATTGCATAAGAACCGGTTAGTGCAAATCTTCCGGAGCACCTGATGATAAATCAGTTTTATAGGGGTTCACACTGCTAGCATTCCTAGTGCTTTAGTTGTGTGGCGTTCTTGTTCATTTTTGTTTATTTGTTCTTGTCTTTGTCATACTGTCTCAATTCTTGTTTGATTTGAATTGCCGTGATTTTAGAATTATTATTTTAGAATTTCCCCTTTCTTCGTTCTTGCTTCGGTATTCGTTTGCCGATTTGTTTGTTCAAAATTCCAATAAATTAAAACAAATAAATAACTAGCCCCTCTGCCATTAACCCCATGTGTTTATATTCCAGTTTTGGATAAAAATTAGCTACTCTGTTTGTGTCTGTAGGACACCTATCACACCCCGCAGTTGGATATGAACATGGACATCCAATTTCTAAGCACTAGATATAACTGTGACTTTCATACTATGAGAGGTGTTGTCCGGAACAGCAGTTCCAGAACACACATTTTGATAAAATGGCAAAGTTCAACTATCCCTCAAAATCACAAATTTTGCCATAATTTTTAACATGACAAAATAAACATCTTCTATCCATTCTTAATCACTGTGCAAGTAAAATAAATGTAGCATTTATATTGTGGGAGGAGTTATCCGGAATAACAAGTCAAGAACACAAATTTCGGTAAAATGGCCAAGTTCAACTACCTCTCCCAATCACAAATTTTGACCAACATCTGAACAATGACAATATGTACATCTGCACTCCATGCCTAACCACTGTGCAAAGTAAAATAAATGTAGCATTAATATTGTAGGAGGAGTTATCCGGAATAACAGCTTTTCAGAGATGGGACGGACGGACGGAATTACGCACAGACGGATAGGGTAAAACAATATGCCCCCCGACTTGTCGTCGCGGGGGCATAATAAATCGCTTCTTAATATTCAATGGAGTCATTACATATACACCGATCAGTGAAAAACTTTCTTTTTACACATTATTTCGTTCAAAATTTCATGAAAATGATAAATATTTATAAAAAAATCATTTGTAAATCCTCATTTTAGTCATTATGAAGGTACCGGTCAGTGCAAAACTGTCCTTTTATACATAATTTTGTTCAAAATTCCATAAAAATGGAAAATTTAAGTAAAAACACTTGTAAATCTTCATATTTGTCATTGCATAAGAACTGGTCAGTGCAAATCTTTTAGTTTGTACATTATTTTGTTGAAAATTCCATGAAAGCGAAAAAAAAGAAGATAAAAATCACATGTTAATCATCATTGAGTCATTACGAATGTAGCAGTCAGTGTGAAACTTTCTTCTGCATATTATTTTCTTCAAAATTCCAATAGATTTAAAAGTTTTAATGAAACATCACATTAGATTATTCAAATGAGTCATAACATATACACTGGTGAGTGTGAAACTTTTCTTTTACACATTATTTTGTCAAAACTCCATAAAAATGGAAAATTTTAATACAAAATCACTTGAAAATCCACATTTTAGTCATTATAGTCATTATGAAGGCACCAAATACCAAGCATTCAAATAGATTTAAAAAAATGATAAAAAAAATCACTTGTAAATTTATTTTAGTCATTGCAAATATATCGGTCAGTGCGAAATTTTCCTTTTACATATATTTTTAATCAAATTCACTAAAATTAAAAATTTTAATAAAAAATACTTGTAAATCTTCATGTTAGTAATTACAAATGTACCAGTCAGTGCAAAATTTCCTTTTTCACATTATTCTGTTCCAAACTCAATGAAATGAAAATTTTAATTTAAAAAACTCACTGTAAATCTTCATTCTCGATATTACAAGTCTTCCAGTAAATGCTTAAAATTTCTTATACACATTACATTGTTTAAAATTCCAATAAATTAAAAAATAGTATGAAATCACTTGTAAAACTTCATTTTAGTCATTTGAAAAGTACCGGTTAGTATGAAGCTTTCTCCTCACAATCTTTTGCTCAAAACTCCATGAAAATGAACAATTTATAAAAAAAAATCTTGTAAATGTTCAATGAATTCATGCAGTCATTGCAAATGCACCGGTCAGTGCAAAACTTCCTTTTACACATAATTTTGTTTATAACTCCAACTTTATTGAATTAAAACTCCATGAAAATGAAAAAAAGATAAAATATCAATTGCATTTCTTTATTTGTCAACATCCGTTGTGATGATGTATCGATCGTGTCTGCACTGAGTGAAACGAATCTATTAATCTCAAAATTTTTATCCAGAGATATCACGTGAAATATGGACGAATCTAGACAAATAGGCTTCTCGTCATCCGTCAAGTTTCGCGTCAATTGAAGGGTTGAACGAATAACAAGTCGTCACGTTAATTAACAAATCGCTGACTGATCCCTGACGAACGGATGACGGAGGACTGGTCGTTTTCTCTGTAAGGCACTGTAATACTCGAAAAGTTCATGTTAAAATTAACTTTTGAATTAAGTTAATAACTTGCAATTAAGGACAATACAAATGCGTTCAAAGTCAAACTTAAATCATATGCAATTCATAATCATATAAACAACCTATCTCTTTCCATTTTTTTCAACAAAAGATCAAGATCATCTGGTTTTTTTTTTTCAGTTTGAGCATGATAGGCCAATAAATGACCATATTAGTGTATCCAGATATATTATGAGTTTTAGTGCGTGCAAGTAGAACTTGTTGAAATTTTTGATTCAGCATTTGAAGGTGACTTACCAATGTGTATATATGGTATTATTGCCAGTAAAAAGAAACCAGATACACACTGTATGAATGTTGTTCTAAATGGCTGTGTTGACATTTCTTTTCTTGTCACCTAACAAGATGAAATTAGTTTATATTTTAAATAGAACCTGAAGAAGCTATGACTAACTTTGGACCACTGAATGAAAAGAATGAACTAAACAACAGCAGTAGAATACCGAAGGAACAAAGCACAAGATTACATATATCAAAGTCCAGAGTCAAGGCATAAGCAAGAACACCAAAAGACGGAAGACCGAAGAAACTACAAAACCACAAAACACACAAACACAACACTAAAACTAAAGCATTAACAGTATGGACTCTAAAAACAGAGTGAAACCTGGTGCCCCGGAAGTGTAAGCATGCCCTGCTCTGTATACAGCATCCGTCAAATTGTCATTTGGCAAATCCAGGGTAAAGTCAGAATCGGTTATATCAAATATCAAATGCGATAAGACGTAAATTTAGCTGAAAATGTCCGTTTTCATAAACATTCATTCTCAGTTTTAAATTAGGTTTTGATTATCATTATCATGTAACTTTTTTTTACAAATAATTGTATTAAAATACATTTACCGTCACAGCTGGTGATATTGATAAGGAAGAGTAAACATACAAAACTCTGTCAGAATCTGTATAACGTCAGAAGGCTTCTGTTACGAATTCTTTGACTATATTACAAGTGGAAAATATTCTACAACCATTCCTGGTCTCTAAAAATTTAAATGTCTTAGAAATTACGCTTAGTTAAATGTCAGAAGCTGTATAACGTCAGAACGCTTCTGTTACAAAATCTTTGACTATATTACAAGTGGAAAATATTCTACAACCATTCCTGTTCTCTAAAAATTGAAATGTCTTAGAAATTACGCTTAGTTAAATAAAAGGGATAATAGGAAACAATTACTTTGGCTGAAAAAAACTATATAACGAAAGGTACTCACAAAAGCCGGTGTTAGGGTCAAACCAGTTAATGGATACCCAAAACACCTTTTTATTCTATCCAGAATAAAAAAAAACACACAAGAATAAAACCCATTCCAAAGCAAAATCCAATGCCACTATCTTGAAAAGGAACAGTATTTCAGAAAGAATGGTGAAAGAGTCTCGAGAATCGTTCTTTTCCTGCATTTGTGTCTCAATCTAGGGATATATTTTGCTAAATGCATGTCGGTCCAGCTATGTTATTGTGGTTCTGAGATGGTAAGCTTTAGCCTTTGATTTTTTTTGTATAAGTGATTACGTTGTAAATTAACATAGAGATTAAAATTAATTTGTTTCACCATAGTCACACTATGTCATGTTGGTCCTCTATGAAATGTGATTTCCTGTGCCGGGTACTGTTATTTCGCCATATGTACAGAGGTTAAAAACGAGGGGCAAGACATCCAAGCAATCTTGGTTAGTTTTTACAAGCTATTCAAATTCAAATGACATAAAGTAACTGAATGGCTAGCACAACATTCAATGATATGTCTACGATACAACAACAAAAATTGTAATGATACAATGAGGGAATAAAGCACAAAATGTGGAAGAGCAGAAGAGATTGCAACATTTTATCTAAACATTAAAACCACACATTATTAACTCACACTGACTACAGAAACCAATGCATTACTCTAATTTATGTTGCCTTAAACCCATTTGAAATATGGGTAAATACTCTAATTTATATCTTGTGTGTTTTTCATTATTCAGTGGTACTGTGATTTCATGTCCTATATTAAATAGGGTACTGTGATTTCTGGTTAAAACAAGGACTATGGTACTGTTATTTCCTGTGAATATCTGATCGATATGCTATTACTTATTAAATTTCTCTTTAACATACATGGACCAGCATCTTCGCTAGCGAAGATGATGAACCAGTATTCATGTTTTATTTCATATCGGTGAAAATGTTTATTTCCCGATTGGATAAAAGACGGTCATGTGCCATTTTGTATTCTACAGTAATATTCCATATCGGACCAGAACACTGGTCGTTAACAGATCCTAACATGATAACGACCGGATGTGCGTGGTTAAAAGTTCTGGTATCCATGCCTACTTTGTCATTATCATAAAATGCTCCTGATTTCCTCTTTTGAAAGTATACGAATCAATTTATTTCAACATGTCTAAATTTTTGTAAATTTTGTTGAATACTAAGGCGTGTCTCCCTCAGGCAAAGCTCTGATGTGTCTGAGCTTCGCTGATTTTGGCTTTACATTTAGATCATATTGGTGTTTTCTCTCCATCAGTTTTGAAACATCTTTGAGTTTATGGTCTTCCAAATGTTTAGAATTCTATCTGCACTGAAGATTGATTGATTGATTGAATATTGTTTAACGTCTACTGAGCAATATTTCAGCTATATCAAGACGAGAACAAGTTTTTTCATAAATAATCACTTTGGTGTATGGAAAGGGTCATGGGACAGGAAATTCTGACTGCCACTGGAAAAGAAGGGNAGGGGCGGGGAATTTAGCCTTGTAGCCGATCACCTACGGACCACTCAAAAAAGAGCTTGCTACAAGGGTTCTTTAACGTGCAGGAAGCGTTGCATTTCTTCCAACACGTGGACCTGAGTTTACATCCCATCCGAAAGATTGGTTGTGTATTTATTCATCCCACACAACCACAGACTGGGTCCTATTTCTATATCCCGGGTTCCCTTGGGGTCAGCCCCGTTTTCTGCACTGAAAAGACGTAAGTTGTCGAAATGCGCATATGCAGAACCAAATTCACAGTAACCTCGGTATTTAGTTATATGGTTCCTTCAATGAAATAAAAATAATAGTTAATGGAAAAGTGGTCATTGTCGTGAAATTTAGACTGCCCTTGGGACAATGGTATTGACTTCGATGCAGATAATGACTTCGCCTTTGGCTCGATCATTATCACCATATCAGTCAATATCATTCTCCCGCGGGCAGTCTTTATTTCACGATAATGACCACTTTTCCAATAACTATTGTATAAATTACTGCAATGCAACGAAGCATCTAACTGAAAACCAGAAATCAAATGAACTAAAGTTCAAACAAGTAACGTTATCACACAGAAAAGGGAAATCTTAAACTGCTGACTGCTTATGAACAAATAACGGGATATGGAGTAAATGCACATGGGACAAAATCCCTATAAATACATGGCAAGATTAAGCAAATGGAACAACGCTCTCATTGTTGTTCTTCATCTTCATTATGTATTTATTAATACTATACACATATGAGCTAGGTTAGATAACATATCACCCGAGACCATTTAAATAATATAAAACTAATACGAAGTAAAATTATACTGAATATTGTCTAAATCGTTTTACACCTTAAACATTTGTGTTTTTCATGCTGCATGCGCCACGTCGGGGAGTCAACGGAACAGCCAAATATCAACATATTTACAGTTTTAAACGAAGTGTCTAATAAGAACCGAAATGATTTATAAAATGACATTTTTATATTCAGTTTAGGTGAATTGTCTATTAGCCGTGGTACAATCCACCTATGCTTGCCCTTAGATAAATTGATTCTTAACTAACGTATCTACAGCATTTCAGAATACGCTTCAGAATTCAATTATAGCTGTGAAACCACTAGTTCATCTCTTTACCTTTTCAACTTAAATTTGGAATTTTCAAAGCTGCCTGGACAATTAATCTTAAGTTCAACATTCCAAAGACAATTTATGTCGTTCATACCTCCTTTTAATTATATCAAATTTTCAGCTTTCTAAGAGATTCCCCGTGTGTCGGAGAAAGCCATCTATAAATACGTACCACAATATCACAAAAAGCACTTATATAGTAAATGGGAAATCCCCTCCTTTAACTGATCCTTGTCAATTGACATTAGTCTTAAAATAATCCTAAGATATCAATGTTTGAATGGGTATATCAGTCATCAAATTTAAAGGTGCAAGAACACAAATCAAAAGGTCCATTTTCACTATGTTCCAAGCTCTGATTGGTCGAATTGGTAGTTTGATATATGTTCCAAGCTGATTGGTTGAATTGGTGGTTTGATATATACCATATAAATATTGTCCGTGTCTTCTTATAAAATTTTAGTTTCTTGATATTTTGGTTATTGGATGTGGTTTGTTTCCATTGATTTATCCACTTTTTTACCCTTTTGGGGCCATTTAGGGCTTGCTATATGGTGTGAGGTTCCTCACTGTGTTGAAGACCATACGGTGACCCCTAGATGCTTTGTTTTGGGTCGTTTTAACCTGGATATGGGATGTTGTCTCCTTGACATTTACCCCATTTCCTTTCTTTCTCATACCATATATGTTCCAAGCTCTAATTGTTTGAGTTGATTTTTTTATATCATAAAAAGTGTTGTGATTTGGATTTGAATACTTCTGAAACTCTTTGTTATATTAGTTTAAAAGGTTATATATGTTCGATAAACCTGAAATGTGTACAAAATATTAAAATATAACGATATTTTTACAAAAAAACAAATCAGTAGGACAAAGTTGATTTATCATACACGAATCATTCACATGAAATCACAGTACAAAACACAAAAAATAACAGTACCACTTGTATATTTACCACACAAAATCACAGTACCATTGAAAAATTACCCGACTCAACAAATCGTTTCAAATCTTTGAAAAACATATTGAAATGAACATGAAATGATGCATTATTATAGATAAATGAATTTTATAATGGGTTTCATTTATTGTTTAAACCATCATAATTATTTGATGTGTTTTGGGGGAGGAAATATCTACACATTTCAGTTTACGCTTGATTTTGAAGGATGCAATATGAAATATCATTTTACACAAACATATTTACTTCTTAATTTTTCATAAATTTGTTGTGAAATGTTCACAGAAGTAGTGTCTTTACTTGTTTTGAGCTAATCAATCCCGTAAACTTTCCAAAACCTTATATTTATATACGAGTGAAAATCACCTGATGCAAAAAAAGCGAAATAACAGTACCCGGCACAGGAAATCACATTTCATAGAGGACCAACATGACATAGTGTGATAGTATCGCTTTTGAAATACAGAGCATGAAACTATATAGATTACATTTCCAGGAAAAATTGCAGACAATTAAATAAATGTCGCCAGTTGTTATGATCGTGAACCTTGATGGTTAAATAAAATATTTGCACAGGAAAAAATGGTTGACGAGAAAGGTCTGCAGTTTGAATCTTAGGTGATTTAAGTTTTGCTCTAGTTATTATGTCCTTCAAGGTTCGTCTCAATGAAATAAGTGAGGATCTATTATACTGGATCTCGTTGCTTCCTATTTATGTAATTCCACGTGTACAAAATAAATATTTACCTACCTAAGTGAAATGTATTTTCTTTTTACGAGTTTCTCTCTTTTCAAACAGATCAGCATCGACCAATTCATTCATTACAAGCTAAAAATTTTATTAAAAAAAATCTTATTTTCAAAACAGTTTGCATATCAATTATCCTATATACATTGTAAGGTCATGTAACAATTGACCATGTTATACTTTAACCATGATTATCATGTTAGAAAAGAGACTGAGATAAAAAAATATAAATAATTCATTAACATGAAATTTGATCTGGCGACAATACATACACTCTGTAACACTGTAGTTTTAAAGTTTCTTCAATTCAAACATCTTGTATGACATTAGGTCTTTAAAACCCTACTTTTTGAGGGCAGTAGATGGTGTAGTCGATATTATGATAGGCGCTGTGCAGAATATTTGCAATGAGTTGAAGATTCGAATCCAATAATGGTGATGCCAAAAATGAAAAATTATTTTGAGAATGTAAAAATCTAGTTAGCGCACTCCTTTATCCCCATCTTTATACCCTTACTAGTGACCGACCAAATTTGATTATGTTTATGCTTTTGAAACAAAACATTACAAATATTATATCGTCAAAATGGTTTCTCTGCGTTTAAGATTTTTGGACACTAAAAATCATATATCTTATTTATCATCTTATATACAAAACAGTAGACTGAAGTGAACAGTACACGAATACAATAGTTAATATTTCGACCCTGATCTTGGCCTTTATCAAAACGCAGCTCAAAAATATAAGATGTTTGTGAAAGTGCTATAATGGCATGTAATTATAATGTAGGCATTCCAAACAAATGATCTGTCAGTTAGTACGATATCATAATTTTGTCAAAGAATGTGTAAGATAATTTACTGACATTTACGTCATTTAACGGATACACAGGCCTCGTGGCGTCTTCGAGATGTGGAACAACAATGAAGCGTTGTTCTATTTGCGTAGTCTTGCCATATATTTTTAGGGATTTTTGTCTTATGTGTATTTACTTCATATCCTTTTATTCTCCTTCACGAAAGTCAAATTTCATCAATTTAAAATGAGACTTTTGCCACATACTTGCTGTTGCAAAACAACGTCATTTTGAATGTTTCTGAAGTCTACGCTTGTTTAATACACATTTTTACCATATGAAATAAAAACGGATATCAGGAAACATATACGATTAAAATTACAATTACGTGCTACAATCTGCCAGGTAACTTCACAGGAAACATCTACAATGGATTAAAATTATAATTACATGCTACAATCTGCCAGTTAACTTCACAGGAAACATCTACAATGGATTAAAATTATAATTACATGCTACAATCTGCCAGGGAACTACACAGGAAACATCTACAATGGACTAAAATTACAATTACATGCTACAATCTGCCAGGTAACTACACAGGAAACATCTACAATGGATTAAAATTACAATTACATGCTACAATCTGCCAGGTAACTTCACAGGAAAAACACAAAAAAGACAAAAGACAAATTATCATTTTTTCTTATATTCTAGTGTCCAGCTTAAAGAACTTACATACAATTGAAAAGGCTGTCTTGAAATATTCCAGCTGTAAGGCTCAAAGTTGTCAATAACTATTCAAAAGCACAGTCATTTTTTCAAAGCAACCATTTTAAAACATTTATAGTGTGTAAATTCGCCACATCCGATTGAACAAGGTTACTCAGTCTTGACAAAAAAAAACCTTGCTGAAAGTAATGCAAGAATAAATTGTAAACTACAAACTTTTAACCTATAATTTTACTTCGTAGTTGTGAAGTTACTTTTTATACATTTAAACAACATTTTTAATAGCTTACTATTAAACTTGTTTCTGCACATTCAAACCCAAAAAAGAATAGAAAATAGAAATAATAAAATAATAACAATTAAAAAAAACCAAAAAGGATACTGTAACGTCCGTAGGTTGCAATTTGAAAATTGCAAATTTGTTGTTGTTTTCTTTTATTTTTATTTTTTTTTTGGCAACCTGCCCTTGTATAATTTGTTAATTTCAAAAGATTTTTGAAATGGTGTGGGCTTTTTGGAATATAAATATCATAGGTAAAACTACTTTGTATTGTACTTGTCGTCAACATTGAAAACGACACACCCCCTTTACCCCTCTTTCGGCTATCTTGACGATGTTCACACCATAAGTAAAGTAAATTATAAATCCCTACCTGACTCTACATATTCGCTGGCACTATGCAGTAGTTCCTAAGAATATTCCATGTCCGTATAAGAACGTAAACCCATATTATTTTGACGTCAACACACTCTGGTAAACGATAGTGTCGGTAGCCATTATTACTTACTATGCGCAATGTATTATGGGATAGTGCAGGTGGCATGACGTCATCAACGTTGTGTCGCGATTTTACGTTATGTCTTTGTTAAAATTGTGTCGCATTGTGTCGTGCAGTACTATAAATTCCGAGGTGGACTGAACTCGGGTTCAGTCTTGTCCTATCTGGGCGCCATTAATTTCTCAAAATTTCAAAACAAATACGACAAAATATAAAAGAACAAAATAGAGTTATCTAAATTATAGATAAAGTTTAGAAAGGTATTAAATACTTTTGAATATAGAAAAGAATATTTTTCCGACACTCCAAATTTATTGTGTCATAGAGAAAACCGTTAAACCTTTGTAATTTATTTTGTCACCGTGTCGGACACGGTAGCGGCCCGTTGTGTCGCTCTTAATTTCTTATAGTACCCATATTAGTCCCCGCGACTATGTCGATGTGTTAAACGATATTTTAGCTATATTCAGTATTAGAAAAGGAGATAAACTTTTTTTTTAAACAAAAACACATTTTTATATCATCTTTAAACCAAATATGGCACGACACGCTAGTGACACAATTACATGTATATTCACATAATTTTATGCTAAAACATACACGTTAGGGAAATATAAGTTAATTTCTTGCACTTTTATCACAGACTTTACATGAAAACATACATTTTCCTATATTGACAATTTAAAGTATAAACTATGGACACGCATAAGGGACGCTTTTAATGCACTGTTTTACATATGTTATTTGCATAATTTAATATATACAAATCCCATCTTGGTCCCACTATCGGATACCAGAGCTATCCCCTCGAACAACTCCAAGTGTCAGCGAAGTACCTTATTAAATAATTCATTTTTGTTGTAGTAAGCCTATCGGGGCAGTACATTTTATATATTAGCCAATATATTACTATATCTACTGTAATCGTTCGTGTTTGTTATTGTTATTCAAATATTACATAATTGACTTTATACGAATTGCTCTGTCAAACGCCCGACAAGATGTTCTAGTTTAAACTGCGAACTGAGTTTGTGGGGTACCACTGTTGAGGATAAAGTCAGATACAAGAGTCAAACCCTGTCGGATGATATGAACTAAGTTGGATAGGTAGCCCACGATTCAGTTTTCACGTGTCTCGAAACATTGTAATTAGTGGAGTATTGGTCATAAGACACGTTACCACAGACGACACGCTACAATACAATGGCTAAATATCACAATCCAAAGGGAAATGCACAATAATAAGTCAAATAAAAAGACAAAATCGTTATTTACGTCTGTCTCTTGTCTTTCATTTGTGTTTTTCTAGTGTCGTTCGTTCGTGGATTGTGGCATGTGATTGTAATTTTCGGCCATTGGAAGTATTTGCTATTATCTTTTTTTGTCAAAGAGGGTGAAAAATGCCCCAAGTTTATGAACTGTTTTCGAGTAACGCCATATTTTGATATCAAATATTCACATCATCTTTTCTGAAACAAAAAAAAAGGCATTAAAAACGTCAAGAGTAGAAGATGAGCGGGCAAATCGTAAAGGTCTAGACGAAAATACCCCATAGGATGGGGCTAGAGGAACGTTAAGATTAAGCAAATTAGTAATAGGGAAATAAAAATCACCCTTTTTATCATAAATCTTAGTTTTTATTTGACCAGAGTAAAATACGATAGTTAGGAGGATTATTTCGACAACTTATATCTCAGCGCAGATCAAACCTAAATAATATTGGAAGACCATAACCGAAAGATGTATAACATCTAACGGTGAACAAATAACTAAAAATGATCTAAATGGAAAACCAAAAATTCAGATAAGGACAGAGCTTTCAAAAGGAACATACTTCTTACTTTTAAGCAAAAGATGTAAAATTCAAATATTTCAAGTTTCCAGATCACAATAAATCATAACTTCTGAGTTACCAGCACATACAATTCACACTTTAAATTTTCTTTAATTCTTAGAACCTCGGTCTAAGCAGACAAGGCATAAAAAACCTTGGTGTTGATAGTTAAAAGATGTTTGATACTAGAAATTAGTCATTATAAATATCTTCATTGTTGTATCAGATTGATGTAGGGATCATTTGAAACTATGATATCGAGTTCGATATTCTGACGAAAAAACTGTAAAATGTTTTCGTTGGAAAGCTATTAAAAAACACACATACACATACACAAAAACATGTTGCATAATGAATTAACTACGACTGACTGGCTAAAAGTAGATGTACAATGCTCACTGCTTAGCATTGCTATCTAGCTATCTACATCTGTGAACGTTTATATCTATATCAATTTCATTGCCATGTCAATTTTTCTGTACCAAATCAGGTACACCTGGTGCTTTATAATAGAATATTATCCCGGTACGGAGAATGATTCTTAGTTTGCATCTTTTATAGAATTCCTGAACAGAATGTTGAATTTGCTTTGTGAATAATAAACTAATTTTTCTGAATTAAAATGCAAATTTTGATTTCAGAACTGTGACTACAAACCGGAGAAAGTTGCATCATTCATGATAGAATTGATGTATTACGAATAATAATAAAAGATCGAAGTTACTGTTAATTTAATTTCTGCATATGTGCATTTCCACAACGTATGTCTGTTGATTGCAGATCAAATAAAATCATTTGGAAATCCATAAACCCGAAATATGTTTAAAAGCTGATAAAGAACAAATTACCAGCAGGATCTGAACAGACAAGCCAAAAAATGAAGTTTGAAACCTTTACAAAGAAAGCTCCGTATATTATTTTACGAAAAATGGGTTTCCAAAACATATTTAGAGCAACAATAAGAAGAGACATTATAACGAAATTCAAACTGAAAATACCTCACCTCATTTACATTACCCATATCATTTGGTCTGACGCGTTATTTAAGGGACAATTTACGATTATTCTGTTGCATTTGAGAGCTTCCATATGTTAACATCATTTACTCGTGCATATGCCTTTTCTTTTCTATTTCTAGAGGGTTTCATTTGACTTTTTCGAAAATTATGAAATTATTCAAAATTGCTATACTCCCTTATATGTATATTATAACTATTTTATCACGTTACAAAATAAAGATGACAATTTGTCTGTTTTTTTGTAATTTTAATCCCTGTAGATAAGATTATTACCGGTCAACATTTTTAGATACCATTTGACGCTGTTCAAATCTTTCGTCAAACATCGCCGACTCTCGCGTGACTATTTATCCAACATGGCGACCTGGTTCCCATAATCCTTGTGTTTTTTTAGAACATGTTAAATATGCGTTCGTCCCGATCATTTAAAAAATGTCAATGTCATTTCAGTCAATCGATCGGTTTATTTCAAGTGTCACTTTTCCCTTTCAATTAACTTTTGTGCTAAATAAAACCAACTACATGAGAAACGATATGCATTGATACAAACGTTAAAATTAGCATAAATTAAATCAACAAAAACGGCGAACGAAGATCTCATGACTGATGGCGTTAAGTTGCTATAAAGTTAGCCAAAAAATGCATTCGGAAACACACTTGCATGCAATCATTTATCAAAAATATGTCCATCTAACACCTCGAGTGAACTCAAAGGTGAAATTACTAGGCTATCCATGATAAAATGTCTTACCTTGAAATTAGGATATCGCTTTCCTTAGTTTTAACCGCTCCCATAATCGTGTATATTTGACTGAAAACTTTCAAATTAAATGGCATTACGCTTTAAAACATCATAATGCTCAAATGATTGTGAAAATTGTCAATTGTCAAAGCGTCTGCTACCCCGGAAATGCACAGTACACTTAAAGGACCGACAACTGCATAAAATCAAAGAACTGAAGTGCTGTTGAGATTGCAATGCATTCTGAGATGACAGCTGGTGATCGATAAATATCATGTTGAGATCGTGAATTATGAATAAGATTGAGTGTAAATTTGAATCTTTTTCACTGAATGGATGAGTGTATTTAGGAGACTTGAACAGACTTGCTAGGTCTCACACATCGCCGTTGCCAATAAAATAAAACGTTATTCGGATACAATGAATTCAATTTCCTTCAAAAACCAACACTATAATATTTCCACTGCTTTGTAATTTATCCAGGTAACACTAAATATTTTTCTGAAGGACTTCAAGTTGCACATGTCTCAAATATACCCCTCTTGTTTCTCATGTCTTCTTCCTCCGTTCTCTGTTTTAACTCACTTCGGTAAAAAAAAATGAGATATTGCAGAACGTGGGGGTTCTGGCAAATCTGTTTGTCGTTTGGCAAAGCCAGAATATTTCGGGATCAACCCTTAAACTTGAAGGGGGGTATGGTTTTTTCTAAACAGAAAATTTGTTTTTATTTTTTTTTTAACTTTTCAACAAAATATATTTTTTTATCAAAATTAGCATTATATTTTTGGGCAGAAAGCCCCCTTCAGATTTTTTTCATTGTTATTGCAGCCAGGGACTATACATTACATGTATAGTCCCTGTTGCAGCCAAAAAAAATGTTTCGCATAAAAACAGCTTCAAAATATTTTTGAGGAAATAATCATAGACCCCATGCTTTCAAGTTAAATGGCCGGTGCCTTATTTCTGAAAATTTAAGAGTAAGATTTTTTTTCAAACACTTAAGGGAATTAATATTTATTTTCAAATTTTTACCATACTCTACGTAGAGTCTGGTTGCAAGAAGGTGTATGCAAGAGTATTTGTTTTTAACTTTTATTTGGGACTGAATGTCTATTTTAAAACTAAAAATAATGTCAGACCCCCTCAGAATAAAACGGTTATCCCCTAAATTGAATATTTTATTAAACTTTCATCTCTCATTAAATACATAAAGCATGTAAAACAAAATAAAAAATAGAGCAGAATTACAAAGAAACTATTATAAAAACATAAATAAAATATACAAACACTATGTACACAAAGAAATGAACACAATTGTTTACAAAATAAGAAATTGCTGACTATATGAATATTCGAAATGAAATACTAGCAGCTTCTGGCATGTAAAAACGTTTACATTGGAGATATCATCCACAAAGAAATACTTCAGGGTGCAAGGGTAATGAAAATAATTAAATAAAACTTCTCTAAGAAGACAAACATCATCTTCAATACCTTTACCTTTACTTCCAGTAATTCCAGTATGTAAAGTCCGATAAAAATTATGTTGAAACATGCTCCCGATATAGTACAATTTATAAAAAAACAATAAATTACTATAAATTACAGGGAAGGATTCGATTTAACATATATAATCCTTTGGGGTGCTGCGGAACTTTAGAGTAAGTGAGAACCGAACCATCAGTCCAAAAAGAACAATCCAAGGACAATGGCAGCGTCGGAAAAACAAAGAAACAAAGACATAACATGAGATCTTATTACCGTTGTGCCATTTTTTTGTATGTGCATATCTATGGTATGAACTTAAAAAAACTATCAACACAAATACCATAAAAGCTTAATGTTTTGTGCAGCTAATGCTGCACAAAATATAAAATTCAAAATATTTGACCCCATCACTAAGAAGTCATATTTTGGGACGGCACTTCTGAGAAAATCCTTCTCTCCCCCTTTTTCATTCAAAGAATCCCCAATGAAACCACTGGGCCGATATGAACAAAACTTTTTCACATTGGTCCTTGGGTACCAGTTCCCTGTAATACTTTTATCCATTGCATAGGTCTGCATCCAATCCAAGATGGCCACCAGCAGGGCAAAAAATTTAACATTTGTTCCGCCATCGAAATTCATTTTAAGACTTGGTCTCTTAAACCACTGATCAAATTGGAACCAAACTTGATTACAATTAACTTTAGGAGATCCCTTAAAAATTTGTGTCCATCAGGACTGCATGCTCAAAACTCAAGATATCCATCAATGGGAAAAGATGCTTTTCATCGGACCCTAATAAGAAATTTATGCCATTATGATCTCTGAAACTGATGTCTTTATGATGTCGGTCACGGTCTGTGAGCAATACGGTCATTTGAGAGTCTCCCCTTTATTCTTCGCTCGCTTTTAAGGTTGCACCTTCCTCATATTAAAAAAATATGTATTTATATTTGTTCGCGGATGTATATTAATACTTCAATACTATTTTTAATATCTCAACCCGTCATGAAATTGACAGCGCTTCTCCAACATGCTATACTTACCCAAAATTCAAAATAGAAATATTATATCCCAATCAGTTCATAAAAGATGCTTATACATACCATATCTATATACGGTCTGTAAGTATCGTCATGTGACACCGAGAAATCACGATAAAATTGAAATTTGAAAACGTTCCCCGCCAAAATATGACGTTGCGTTATTATGACGTCCAAATTTAATGCTTGAAACGTCATATTTTTCTGCAAAAAATGCAACTTCCGGTTACAAATTATATCGCCGGAAGTTCCAAAATTGAACGAGACTTACAGACCCTATTTTCTTGTCATAAATAACGGTAGGAGGTTATTGTCAACAAACTATGAAGATAATCTAAGTATGAATTCGTACAGTCCATCGAAAAAATAAGTGAATTGAGACACATTTTTAAAAGTTAAATTTGTATACAAAGATATTAATGCTTGTCAATACTTACATTTAGACTGTTTATTCAGTGCAATATTCAAAATCAATTTTTGATAAAAGTATTTTTCAAAAAATATCAATAGTTTTTACCATCTGTTACCTTTAACTTTAATGCAGTGTAAATAGGCCACATCACACTGAACACACAGTATTTGATTTATATCTCCATTGTTCATACTGAAATAATTATATGTTTATCCTAAGTACTGCATTTAGAAGAATGAATAAACTGGTAATCATGAACTGCTCTGAATATTTTGGATGTAAATTGAGAAGTAAATAAAGCTGCGAGTCATTGTTTGGACGTGGCTAACCATGCTCATAATATTTAAATATGTTCTTCTCACGAAAAATGATAAAGAGAGATTTTAAATTGAAAAGAGATGAATACCATCAAGAAAAAACTTGTCAAAGCGTCCTGTACCATGAGATAATTAATATAGAGAAGATAACATGAAATACTTAAGATATCCGAACATTACAATCATATGCCATAATCTAGCAAGGAACTTCATAAGAAAAAAAAACAATTACAAGACAAAAAGACAAACATAGACAACGATAGGAACTCGAGATAGTCGGACTTGGTATCGTCACTAGCAAGAGCTAGCGGTAGGGTAAACCTCCTCTTTCTCTGTCCCGTTTCCCTATAGTATATAAACATACGAATTAAACCCAATACGGGACTTTCGAAGTAGGAACTCTCATATAATATTAAAGGTAGAAACGATCTCCTCAAATACCAGTAAGAAGGATAACTGGATCCCTGAAATGAATTAAACATATTTTATTGCTCAAATAAAGCAAAGGGAGCGGGCACAAGTTATAACTACATTATTTAAAGCCCTCTCCCTACAATTTACAACATAACACATATTATACAATATAGCAGCAATATAGATACAATATATATTAAG
>MJUU01000736.1:14758-39173 GCA_002080025.1 Modiolus philippinarum
GGTTTTTTTGTTGGTTTTTTTTTTGCTCATTTTCAAAATTTATTGCATTTTTTGTGATAACTGATAAAAAAAATTGAATTTGTCCACCAACCTTAATTTTTCAAAATTTTTGATGAGTATCTAGGAATTTTATTACAATGGCCTACCACATGTTTTCTGAGATACATTTTTTAAGTATCTCTTTTAATCAAAGGGTAATTTCCTAGAGAGGCTAAATTTCTTGGTAGGCTGTCCATGTTCCATGATATTTTCAATGGATATAGGGAAAGTTTTCAAAAATAAATTGAATGTGGAGGGTATATTTAACATAGATCCTGATAGAGTAGATTGGTGTAGAGTCTATCAATGAACATTAAACAATAGTCTCTACATCACGTCTAAATGTGAACAAACCTTGTTTTATAGTCCTCTAGTTGAATTTTTAACTGTTCAAGTTCAAGGGTCTTTTGTTCTTTCAAAACAACCTCTGTCTGATATTTCTGTATGGCTCTCTTCCGCTTAGCATCATATTCTTTTATATACTTATCACAATCTGCTATCTGGTGTTTAATCTGCAAAATTTGAAGTCTTGTGTAAAAATCTCTGAGATATCCCCCAGGAATGAAATACATATTGATTTCATAAGTGATTTAGTTTTTAGTACAGTTTTTCAAAACTGCATTGTTTTTTCATTATTATTAATATTTTATATCTTTATTTTATTTATTAATATTTTTTTTTTTGGTTGTTTTTATTATTATTTTTTTAGCTTTTAGGCATGGTACAATTAATCTAGCTTGAAACTCAAGTGTAAATCTTATTTGATACAAAGGTTTAAAACACACCGATCATGATTAACGTATATGGGTCACACAAACCAGCAAAGCCATTCTCAAATTTCACCATACTTTCAGCAATTTGTGAAAAATAACATCTTCATGGGAATAAATTTAAGCCATTGTTGTGCATTGTGGTGATCTCAATGTTTTGAAAACAGCCATATTCAGAGGTATTTACAGCAAAAACTACCACAGATCATGAATGATGCTGTTTTTTTTTTTAAATTCATTTTTATTTGTCATATTCTCTTGACTAAATCTTGCCAAGAGTATTTATTTTTACTGTTCTTTACCTATCAATTTATGTTTTACTATATCGGAAGCATACCTCTTGTCGTCTCTTTTGTATTCGTATTCTTCTTTGAGCACATTCTTCCATCCGTTCTTTAAATCTTCTTCTTGCTTCTTCCAAGTCAGCATCAACCTTAGCAACTTCAACTTCTTTTTTAAGCAACAATGTTTTTTGTAAAGTCCTGATTCCCGTTTCCAGGAGTCTACCACCGGACTCCTTGACAACAGGGAAAGCTGTGATGTCTTCCTCATCTTCTCTGCAGAATGAAAAGAAAATTTAATAGTTGATTTCTTGAAGTTTCTCATAAATTAACAAATTTTTATCAGTTCTATTCTACACCTTTTGGACAGAAATGAACCAGGGCATACATAGCAATTAAGATCTGCATGTCCATCAAGCGTCTGGTCCCTTACTTATCTAGGTAAAACAAAATTATTATATTTTCCATACTTTTATTTTAAGTAATTTTAATTTCTGCATTTTGGCTTGGCATTTTTTGTTTGGAAACTAATACAAAAAATTTAGAAAAAGTGCAAGAATGAGCATTTCTTTTCGTTAATGACGATTATACTCCGTCATAACTTCTACAGAAAGCTGGGCTACCTACTCTACAGATTCACTGCATTAGAACTATGGTGTTAGAAACATTCAAAATTTTAAATAATCTATCTCTTTCTTGTTAATAAGAAACATTCAAATTATTCCTTCAGATAAAGTTACATTTTGGACATTCCTAAGGTAAAAACGTCATCTTTTGGCAAAAAATCATTTCTCTATGCAGCTCCAGTCTTAAGGAATAGCTGACCTGAGCATTTCAGGACTGACAACAGCTAGCTTACTTCATTCCTGGAATGGATCAGGATGCAAATCTTTCGTAATAGTGCTCAGCTTTATTTTTTTCATTTTGATTTTGAAGCTACATTTTAGATGTTTTATTTTGCGAGTATGCTTTAAAGTCATTACTGTTTCATTTCATCTTTTGTAGAAAAAAAGAAGGGAGACGGGGAATGTGTCAAAGAGACAACGACCCAAAGGGGAGTAATAACAACTCAAAGCCATCATAAGATCTTCAATGAACGGTGAGGAAACCCCACACCCAATGGCAGGTCTGAATGTGTATCCTTTGTTTGCTTTTGATTTTATGTTATTTATATGTTATTTTATATTTGGTGTGTGACAGGACAGCCTACCTGCGTTGTAGTAGGTAGTAGATATATAGTCAGTTAAAATCGACTGAGCTAACAGAATATTTCTTTAGCTCATTGGGTTAGGTGGCTGGCTGAAGTGCTAGAGGTCCCGGGTTCGATCCCCGGAATTGACATAAGTCAATATTGTAATGAGATTCATTCTCTCCGGTTACAGGTGAAAAGCTCAAAACTTTATGTTATAAATGTTGCATCCATGCTGGATTTTAAAAAAGTTTTCTATATCTACTTCTATGATCAATATTTTGATATAGTACCCATCATATTTGTCCAATTGGTGCAATTCATTCTCTCTGACCTGCCAACTATTTCTGTTTATGGGGGTTCCCCCATGAGAGCATTTATCAGAGTGCATTTCATGCTTCCTTGTTCAACAAAACAACATCCATTTCCTTATTTGGGGGGGGGGGCTCCTCTACCGAAATCCAGTCAATTTTTCTACACTTTTCTCCAGCAAGAAAATATTTTACAGGCAGAGGCCTCCTTTTCCTAGTGGTTCCTCTTTCAACCTCGACACCCTTTCCAGTTGCAATGTGCACTTTTCTACCATCCCAATTACTCAAAAAAGGCCAATCCAGCTTCCTGTTATGACATAGCTATTATCAGTTCAATATTTTAGGGGTATGTGCATGCATAATGTTCGTTATGTTTCCTCAGGATATTATCTTTATTACATGGTCTCGTGCGTGAAAATATTAATTTACCTTTCGTGTAACTGAGTCACGAAAACATTTTGTTTGTTAGTATCTAATTCTAAATTATAATCTCTTGTTGCTGCCATCTTGGGAAATCAAGAATATATTATTAATCAAACAGATACATGATTGCGTGCGTTGTAAACAGGTGCTCGATCTCATGTGGAGGAAGCCATGTCTAAACAGTTTTATGCAAATGAGACACCTTGGAGATAGTCACGTGATTTGAGTATTTAAGGCGCGATTAGTTTAAAAATAAGAAATTAGCAATCTCTTCAGGTATTATTTATGTTGAGACAGGGCAAATTATCAAGTACCAAATACATGGATACGACCAATCTATGTATAGGATTGACTGTCAATTGTTAGACTCTCATCTTGGGTGTCCCAATTCAAAACTTTAACACAGCCGACTGAGTCTAACCTGTGGGGATCTGGACGGTGTGGGCATGTAGGGGCAAATATAGTGCCTGCAGATTTACACCGAACAGACTCCCATAACTTAGTCTGCTGATTTGGAGTCAATTGTAATCCCTGTATAGTTCATTATCATTATTTGATACAATCGATTGAGTGTAATCAGAGGGGATCTGGACAGTGTGGGCGTGTGGGGGCAAATATAGTCACTGCATATTTACACTGGACAGACCCCTACAACTTACTCGGTTGATATTGGGTTAACTGTACCTTTGGTATATTACATTATTATTGTCGTTTTGAATGTGGGCTTTTCAAGTTGTGCGGGGACACTCCAAGATGTGAGCCTATCTATAGCGTGATCTATAGATATCTCCCATATGTAGGGTCAATATGATCCCTAGAGTGGTCACTATACCTACCCGCGGAGTAGTAAACGTGTTATATTTCAATAAGTCATGCATTTTTGTTTTATATTTAGTCTAAATTGACTATATTATAGATACTTAATTTTTGAGCAGATTAGATTTATTGACTTTAAAACTAAAAACTGTCACTAGACTTACACTACAGACAAATTCTATAAATGTATATCACGTCTCACGAATTAGTAAACTGTAATTTTTTTACACGTAATATTTATTAGAACAATTTCTTTAGTTAGAAAGTCGCCGTCAAAATATATAATCAATCAATCAATCTCTTCAGGTATTCCATAAAAAGCACAACCCTTTTTACGATAGATTTACAAAAACGATAGAGAAGCGAGTAAGAGTAAATTCCTATGATATGCAAATTTTTCCGTTTCTTCTTCTCTCTATGAGGAAAACAATCAACTGTTTGAATATAAGTTTCCGACAAATGCCCAGTTTTTAAATTTTGAATATTTTCAAATATTCAAATTTCACATTTTACATTCTTTCGTACTTTGACTACTGATATTATAAGTAACTCAAATACAGATCCGATTAGTGTAATCTCTGACTAAATGTGTCTGATAGTAGTAAAACAAACGGTCTAACAGACACTAGAAATAAAACACAGAAAGATATCAAGCAAAGTGATCTAAGGCAAAAAGAACGTACAGAAACTGCGAAAGCGTGAGGAGGAATAGAACACGAAAGAAAAACTATTAGAAGAGACACAAAGCGAAAAAAATATGGCTACAAACATACCTTACCAAATTAGAAGTCAGAATAAATGAATTAGGACACTCAAACTCTATATACTAAAAAGAAATGTGAAATGTTATCTAGAATCCACTTGTTGCGAAATGCCACAAAATAAAGAAACTAACTTCCGTAATCCAAACCACGTGGACTTGACATCGAGCAGTAATAGCAATATCTTGAGCAAATTGCAGGACAAAGTCTCGAATTTCATCGTACAGCAAGTAGATGAACAATTTGACAAGATGGTTACAGCAATGAAGAGAGTAGACAATACTGAACAATTTCTAGTTAATCACCCATCTAGAGCCTTATACCTCACTACTCCGCAATGTAAAATTAATAAGGAACAACCGAATCAACGATCACTTAAACCAGATATCAACGGACCTTTGAGGACTTCGGATGAACAACGATATATGGGTAAATCATTGCAGTATATTAATCGACCACATGTAAATGGGTGCGTTCAGGGTATTACCGTATGAACCAACAACATACGATACGACATCCAATGAGCAATGATTATAATGCGGCCTTCAATTCGACAATTCAGCAACACTGTAAGGAACGACTCCCTGCGAACAAACAACACCATGCCCAGCCTAAGCAGTGTGCGTGGGAACTCCAAGCTAACTGCACGAATAGTATGGGCATACATAGTATACCTGGATCAAATGGGATACATAATCGTTTTTTATGGACCCAACCCCAACATCACAATTGGAGGTAATGGCAACAAACCCATCGTTTGATGTTCAAGAAACAGATCTGAGAATTTTATCTTTAATTAACTGTAAGAAGATCTAAGAATTTTAAAACCATTGTTTGAATGCAATATGACAACAAATATTAAATGTAAAAAGAGTTGAAGTTCTTTGATGAAATAAGTAGTAATATTGATATCATACTAATTCAGGAACATTGGCTATTTGAGTACGGACTTCAGCTTCTCAACGAAATACATGAACAATTCACTGGGATGGGAAAGTCTAATTGACTCTGTTGTAAACAAAGAAGTCAACTACATGAAACGTGGATATGGTGGTGTTGCTATTTCATGGTCAAAAGACCTAGACCAATATATTAAACCCAAACTAGATGGAAATGAACGTATACAATGTGTTGAAATTAACATAAAAAACCCTATATTGTTAATATCAGTATACCTTCCAACTAAGGTGAAGAACGATCTATAGATATGAGGAATATATTGAATGCATCGACCAGATATTAGATGTAATTCGGGAATCTTCACAGGGGATACGGGTTCATATTACCTGTCGTGTGTTTTATATCCCCTGAGCCGTCAGGCGAAGGGGATATAGGACACAGACAGGGAATATGAACCCGTATCCCCTGTGAAGCCCGAATAACTTTTATATTCTGCTAGAAGTGCTATGGTTTCTGTATTAAAAGCGTTTAAAAATTGTGATTTTGCTATCACTGGGATACGGCCTCATATCCCCTGTCAAGGTAACCAATCAAATTGCAGGATTTACCTGGATATTTCGCTTCAGTAGAATATATGAAATTATTCAAACATACCAAGTTACTCATGAGATAATAATTGGTGGAGACATATGAAGACATCTCCAAACTTTCTTATTCTAGGCGAGCATTAAAACTTAAAGAGTTTATGTCTGAATGCAATATGACAACAAATAGCACTGGACCAACATTTTTAAATGTAAAAGGAGTTGAAGTATCTGAAATTACTTTATATATATATCAGAAGAATGTGGATAGAAAAGCGAACCGACTAACCAATTTATTGTCGAACGTAGCTGATCATTAGCCAATAGAACTTTTAATTACATGCCAACTAGCAAGAGATGAGAAAGGAATGGATACACAGAAATCGAAAAGAACAAGAATACAAATAAATAGTTCGCAAAGAAATAATAAAGGTTAATGAAAAACTAACTAAAGAAACTGACTTGGAGAGTATTATTGTCAATACAATGGATCTCTTACACTCAACAGCAAAGAAATGTTCATCTCAAAAGGATTATGGGAAGAATAGATTAAAACTGAAATTATGGAATCACAAAATAGCAACAGCCATCCGAAACAATAGATATGCATATAAACAATGGAAATATGATGGAAGACCAAATAACCCGGATCATCCTCTAATGATAAACACAAGAGAAACAAGAAAAGAATTTCGAAAAGAACTAAGAATTGAAGATAATTATAGAAAGCATGACGAGCGTAATAACATCATTTATGCCGATAGGTACGACAAACAATTATTCTTCAAACTTGTAAAGAAACATAGGAAGACGAATGACTGGTTTATCGAGGATTTATATGTTGATAATGAACTATTCCAAGGCCAAAGGGCAATTCAAGGTTGACATCAACATTTTAGCATTATTTCCGAACCAGAACAAAATCCATTATACAATAGTGAACGTTTTGATCTAACTGACTATGAGTCAATTAAATTATAATGCCAACAAGTACCTTCAAGAACTGTTAAAAAATCTTCTGAGATTTCTGAAGATATTAAATGTTTAGATAAAGGAAAATCAAAGGACATATTTGGACTTTCAGTCGAAAATATCATGTACGCAAGGGACAGAATTAATTGACTTATAAAATATATATTCCAGAATAGATTAATTTCTCACCGTTCATTGAAGATCTTATGGTGGCTTTGAGTTGTGTTTACTCCCCTTTGGGTCGTTGTCGCTTTGACACATTCCCCGTTTCCCTTCTTTTTTCTAATTCCTGATGTTGTTAAAATAGGACTTTTATCACCAGTATATAAAAACAAAGGGGAAAAACATGAATCGAAGAATTACAGAGGAATTAGTGTATTACCAGTATTTTTCAAAATTATTGAATATATTGCTAGAATTGACTTAAAACCAATAGTGGTGTCCAAACAGTCAAAAATCCAAAGAGGGTTCACTGAAAATACATCCTCACCAAATGCAGCAGTAATAGTTGAAGAACTATATAGAAAGAAAATCATTCTATTGAGCCCTAGTTAAATTCGAACAATGGTTGTAAGATTGGAACAGTCCAAGTAAACTCAATAGCTTGTGCGGATGACATAGCACTGATAAGTGATAAATGGTATGATTTACAAATACTGCTGAATAATTCGGCAATGTATCGCTCGTTACATCGCTATACACTACAACCATAGAAAATTGTCATCATTCCCATCAATGAAAAGCAAAGGACAGTAGAACATTTAGAATTTATATTAAATTTAAATATAATGCCAGTATAGTAGATAAATCAGCTCACTTAGGCAAAATTAGATCAACCTCGAAAATAAAAACCGACAACTACACAACTGAACAAAATATTACAAAAGCCAGAAGAACCTCTTATAGTTTAATGAATGTAGGACTCCATGGAAATAACGGATTAGACCCAACTACTGATACAGCGATAGTCAAATGCTATGTATAACCAGTTCTGACCGATGGTGTTGAGATTCTACAACCCTCAAAAACAAATTTGGACAAACTGGAACAATTTTCAAAAAACACTACTCAAGAGGATACCCTCATTACCACCAAATTCTTCAGATTCAGCATTATATGTTATAACCGGGATACTATCAATAGAAGCGCAAATAGATTTAAAATGTTTGACTTTGTTCAACAACATCTGCCTACAAGATAATTGTTTTTTCGAGAAATCACTTTCCATCCGTCAGCTACAAGTTGAAGATCAAAGTAGTTCTAGTTGGTTTATTGAACTCCGAAGAATACTTATGAAATACAATTTGAATCAGCCACTACAATTACTATACTCTCCACCACCAAATTAGAGTTAAAAAACTATATATATGCAGATAAACTCATATTGGAGGTCTAAATTAGTCGATGATTGCTCTTTATATCCCAAACTACAATATCTGAATTTTGAGAGTTTTATTCCAAACATCATTCATAGAATTACATATGTAGACAAATCAAACGATCCATACAATGAAGCTTACAATGCCAACAAACTTAAAATTGTAACTGGTTCATTCATACTACAATGTGACAGAGCGAAATACTGTACATCTGAAACTCCAATATATAAATTATGTGAATTAGAAATTGAAGATATAAAACACTTTATTCTGGATTGCAAAATTTTAGATAGAGTGAGAATTCCAGATATGGAACAATTAGATAAATTATTTCAAAACTGTACAGCAAATTCTTATTTTAAGTTTTGTAGAGTACTCCAATTGCAGATAGTTCTAGACTGTACCAAAGTTAAAAATCAAATAGTTCCGAATGCAAAGAAGGGCACAGTAATTGATATTACAAGAAACATTAAATATATATCCCGATGATCATGTTTTACGTTGCATACAATAGAAAAAAGAAGGGAAACGGGGAATGTGTCAAAGAGACAAAGACCCAAAGGGGAGTAATAACAACTCAAAGCCACCATAAGATATTCAATGAACGGTGAGAAAACCCCACACCCAACGATTTTTAAACATTAAGAAAAAGAGCTATTAATCGATATATTAGAATGGTTCACCCCAGTATATTTCAACTCTTAACAGTGTGTTTTAACATATGGAATATTTTGAACATTAGAAGTGTATAAAGACGAAGTATGGGCAATTCATCATTTTAGATTTTAAATGGGCACTGTATATTGTACTGCACAACTTTTATAAGTGTATAAATGGTGTTGGATGCAATGGTAAAGAACATGTATAGACACGAACAGACACAACAACAAAACAAAGACACAGAATTACCATCTGACGGGGTTGCCCGTAAAGGGCGGAAGAAGGGCTGACGGTAAGGTAAGGTAGGGTCTGTGGTGTCAGTAGTTGCTTCAATGTGTGGGTAGGCTAGTCTATATCAGTCTATTGTTCTGTTGAAAAATGAAAATTTAAATGCATTTTTGAGGACTGATTTGGAATTGAGATGTCTGTGTATGGTATAAAAATTTTATGGAACATAATTAATCTGGTTCTTTTAATGTTGGCCAATGTAAATACATCGGCAAGCGAATAGCGAAGCAAAAATGATGAAAGGGAGAATATCAAAAATCAAAAATCCAAAATCACGGCAATTCATATCCAACACGAATTGAGACAGCATGACAAAGACAAAACAAAAAGTAAACAAAAATGAACAAGAACAAAGCTAGCAGTGTGAACCCTACAAAAACTGAGGTATCATCAGGTGCTCCGGAAGGGTGAGCATGATCTGCTCCACGCGAGGCACCCATCACAGTCCGATTTTGTCACAGTCGAGTGTTTGTCAGTCTGGTAATCAACGATCTACCCAAATATATCTACTCTCATTTGTGAAACAGAAACATTGTAACGGTTTGTCAAATCATGATGACGATCGTAAAACTTCTGTAGTTACAATACAACAGTGACTGAACATAAACCTTGATGTATAAGTTTTTAGACAGTAATTTCGCTTTGTTGACAAAATTGCTGCAATTCTATTTTTTCTCTACGATCGTCTATGATAACTTACTAGTACACTGGACGTCTTTTTTTCTTTACATCATACCACTGTAAACAAATTTGATATCCAGTTTGGTAGATACAATTACTTGCATGCTAAATAAACTTGATATCCTGGAAGAAAGTTACACTTCTATTCAAAGCACGTCTGCTGATGGGTTAATGGATATATCCCTATCTATCTTTGTGACAATTCAAATCTTGTGGCATATTCGCTTCTCCTAAAGCATCTCCAAATGTTTCCCATCCCTCTGGATTAAGTTTCTTTCACTTCTGCAACACACCATTGACTAAATCAACACGCTTTTTTCAAGGAGTTACATTTGAATATTTGTTCCTCTCTATCATTCCAAGATATTTGTTGTTCTGCTTTTCTCTTGTTTTTGAGATTTTTTTTCTTTTGAGTGTTTAGGTACACTATTCAAAGTTTCTTTCTTAATGGACATTCTGCTGGTTCTGCTGGCGTTAAATGTCATTTAACCGATCTGTACTTGTCTTGCATGTATTGGATAGCGAAACAGAGCTTTATCGTGTAATTTTAATCGTTTGTGCACACATCTTTTATCTGTGTGTCTTAATATCCATCACCTGGATAGGTTTATCTACAGGGATGGGGGTACAGTCGATGGTTTGGTCGGATATTTTCAGTACTAATTTCCTCAATGCTAAAGTTTGGAAATCATCGTTGCGACAACGGAAGCCAAAGAAACTAGTAAGGAACATAAAAATCTTATTTGTGAGAAAGCTTTCTTCTTTTGAATACTAACCGACTAACTGGCTAATGTCCTTAAACCAGTTTGTGTCTTGGTGTTTTGTGCCTGGTTCAGTAGTATTTTCCCTTGAAAATGTCATGATCACACTCACACAAACACCTGACTAAACTGTGCGGGCGGCTTTTGCGTTGTTTGCTGAATGATAGCAGGTTTAGCTTTTTGTACATGCAACACATCGTTGACGTGTTTTTTTTTCAAAAGTGGCGATACCATGTTGCCGCATTCGTGTCTCGATATAAATGACAATATTTCTCGTTGCATTTTCTCTTACTTTTCAATTTAAGCGACTTTTTTCTCTCCGGTGGAAATGTGACTTCTGATACAGAGTTTGTTGTTTGTTTGTTGTTTTATATCCAGTAACAAGACAGTATCCATGGATTTCAGAAGTAACGTCTGCAAAAGCCTCTAACAAAAACTTGGATTCGTAGGAAGCCTCTGTAAAGCTAAACTGTTATTCTGAAAACATCTCTGGGACATTCAAAGATCACCTTGTAATTTGTATTTAGACTAATGGTTCCATCATGTTTTCCTTTATGAAAAAGATTCTATATATATATATAACGCTTATGTTTCTGCTGTTATTTTTCTAAGTGAAGTGGGAAGCAATCCGGCTGCCTGTTTCTGCTATTAAGTTCTGACATTTCGCCAATGTCTAATGTTTCTTGTTCGAATTCATCATGTTAAGATAAGGTATTCCCTCGAAGAAATGGACACCGTCTATGGTATCATAAAAAGATATAATCAAAAACACCAAAGAATATGTTTGGTAGAGAGAGGCATCATGTAGCTTAGGTTGGTAACAAAGCGTTTCAGGGAATCAGATTTTCCACTTCAGTTGGCCAAGCAGCAACAACATCGATAAACGGATGGTTCCATGGTTACTGCTGATGCTGCTGGTAAGGGGTTAAGTTTGTCTGCCGTTGTTGCTGCAACAAAGGTGATAGTCTTTGTATGCTGCTGCTTGCCTTGGTTATCAGGTGGAAATTTCTTGGGCGTGTATTTAATTCGGATATGCTGGTTTAAATCTGCTGACTAAAAGAACGACAGTAGAATACCGTAGGAACAAAGAACAAGATAAATAAATCAAAGTCCAGAGACAAGGCAAAAGCAAGAACACCAGAAGACAGAAGACCAAAGACGCTGCACAACCACAAAACACAAACAATACAAATACAACAATAAAAACTAAAGAACCAACAATGTGAACTCTCAAAAAGAGTGACATCAGGTGCTCCGGAAGCTTAAGCTTGCCCTGCCTTCAAATGGTACCCATCACACAGTCAGTGAAGTATTTATGGTTTTGAAATATTGGTTTACTATGTCGAGACTTGTCAACAACTGACGACAAATCAAATAACCATTCGATTTTATACTTAGAGGCGTAATGATAACAAACATTGGACTTTTTTCTAGTTTGATTTTTACTGTGAGTCCTTTTGTGTATTTATTTTAGCCATTCACCACACATAGGGGGAGGGTTTGGATCCAAGAAAACGAGTTTAACCCCACCGCAATTTTTTGCGCCTGTCCCAAGTCAGGAATATGTTGGTCATTGGCTTGTCCTTGTAATCTTATAAACTTTTAGTTTCTTGATATTTGGGTTATTGGATTTTGTTTGTTTCCATTGATTTATTCACTTTTTTACCTTTTCGGGGCCATTTAGGGCTTACTATATGGTGTGAGGTTCCTCACTGTGTTGAAGACCATATGATGACCCTTAGATGTTTTGTTTTTTTTTTGTCGTTTTAACCTGGATATGGGATGTTGTCTCCTTGACATTTACCCCATTTCCTTTCTTTTTCATATTGACATAAAAAATACATTTTTTATGAACCCTAACATTCATTCCTGGTAATCAACATCACAGCTCTGTAGTTAACATTTCTGTTTTCATATCCACCTTGTTGTGTCCTGTAGCTACTTTTATCTGTTTCAGTTCTGATATTCTGTCTTCAAAGACAAATATAATCTTCTTCAGTTCTTTCCGTTTTAATAAAAAATTTTTTTTAAAAAATGACCTAAAATTACAAACTAGATACCAGTTGGTGTTGAGCACCCTCAATGGCTCTAATGTAAAAGTCCAGTCTTCAGCTAATCAACATCAAATTCGATAGGTAACCCGACAGACCAATTTTAAATAATTTGTACAGTGATTTAAAACGCGTCAAACAACCACGAAAACAACGATTTTTTATTCTTTTATATCTTCTCACGTTGGCTTGGTCCACCGTTCCAAAGTCCCATTGACTTACTTGCTACATGTGGGTAGGTGACTTCAATACTTTTTTCGTTCTTTGAATTCCTCTGTCTTTTCTGATTGCTAAATTCTGGCTTCTCTCTCCTCGATGCGAACACCCGATGAACAATAAGGTGTACATTTTCTCTTTCAATAAATCTCTGCAACAATTTTTACACACATTACGTCTGTTTTGCCTTTCAGTATTTTCTCTTACTCCCTTTAAAGGCCCCTTCTCGTTGTATCCGTGGACATGGTTCGCCATTTAACAATTGTTGAATGGTTTCTGATTGGTTGAATTTCCTACAATTTGAGTAGTGATTATTCTGTACAGCTTCAATCAACTTTAGTGTTTGCTAATTCTTCTGTGAATTATTGTAACCAATTTAAAAGGCAATTTTTTCTTCAATGAAAAACAGCTGTGCAGCATGCATGGTTTTTGTATTGTTAATATATTTGTCACATTTGAAACTTTTATTAACATCAAGTGAGTATTCCATTGTACTCGAACGGTGCTCCTCTACTCCCAGACTTGTTCTAATACTATGAGACTAAATTTCTACTTGGACCGTAATGACTAGAGAAAACAAAAAGATGCTAAATCTTTCCACGTCATTATAGATACATTCATGATGTTCTTTCCAATATAAATATATCGATTCCATAAATATATCCTTCAGAATAAGAAATAAAAGAATCAACAGAAACTTCTACACCGAAATCTTTTTTTTTTTTTTGGACTGACATCTCGAATTTATCACAAAGGGTCGTATCAGTACCAAAATCTACGAAAACAGGGACGACTATAATTTCAACATTATCAATTTCCCTTGCATGGAAAGTAATGTACCTACTTCTCCCGCTCATGGAGTGTATTTTCCAGTTGATTCGTTACGCAAGAGCTAGCACAAATTATTCGGAGTTTCAAAAACAGGCATAGATTCTTCGTAACAGCCTTATCAATTAGGACTTAAAGCAATTCTCATACGAGCGTTAAAAAGTTCTTAACAGATATCAGTCCATTGTTGAAAAATTTGAAGATTGGTCCAAACTGTGATTAATTTTCTTTAACTTAATACTAAGATGATCATTTCTTTTCATTGTTTACGTCATTTCAATAGCAATTGCTCTTGAGTTGCTACAGGACATTACCGCAATGGAAGGGGGGTGCACCATAAAACCGGTTTAACCCACCATTTCTTTTGAAATGCCTTTACTAAATCAGTACCATTGAGGTTTCCAATTGTTGTTTTACATCTACTTTGTCTTTTATCACTTTTGACTCCGGCTTTTGACAAATCTGTTCAGTATTTTTTGTTAACACCCCCATTCTGAACTACCCATATTTCTGACGCTTCGCCGTTGTATGCAGGACAACAGGTTTGAACGAATGAACACATCGGATACATACTTTTGTCCAGGATCCGTTTATAGACCTACAGACTGTCAATAACTATCTGAAGGATTAATTAACTGTTACCTGTTGGAATTGTAACCATTGGTTACTTGTTGGCATTATTTCTATCGGGAACCAACTGAAACTCTTATCACTTCTTCTCTAAACATTGATTTCTTCTAAAACAAGCCTTCTGTAACCATTTTTTTACTGTAACGAGGAAACCGGTCTTCCTCAATAACTAGTTAGAACTTTAGCCGTTTCTAGTACCAGTCCTCTTCTTCAACTAGTTGAACTGTAACCGGTCTTCTTTTTAAACTATTGGTTCTTCCTATGTAATACAGTAAATACAAAATTAAGTTGGATACTTAACAAGTTAAAGGTTTAAAGCTCAAGTTTAAAACAACTAAAAAGTTAATTAAAAAAGGCAAGAACATCAATGTTGTAATGAATGACTAAATTGTATCGCTGCTACAAAGCAACAACACCAATGTTGTCGGAACAAAATGATATAATTGCTGTAAATAACTAAAAAAAACAATGGAAGGAAGCGATGGGAAACGACATCTAATCCCCTCACCAATTTTGGTTTTTTTCAATTATCAAAGTCAGTTTGAGACTACTAAACAATCAGCAACTCAAAATAGCCCTAAAGATGAGTCCATTGATCACTGTTTATTGTTATTTTGTAAATCAAACACAAACTCTAATCTGAGTCACTGGTGCATAAAATGTAGGTCAAAGTGACCTAGTTCTTATCAGAAACTTCGTGACTATAAAAAGGGGGGCAATAACAAAAATATTCATCTTGCTTTGGCATTTCTGATCTGGACTTAAACGCAAACAATAACTGTAACTGGGGTCACTCAAGAATGAAATATAGGTGATATACATCAGCAAAGGAATACCGAAACAAAGAGGTGTAAAGGAGAAATTCTAAAATCAAAACCCCAAAAGACTGGCTTTTTTCGTACCCAAAGAGATAAGTCTCTTTGGGTACAAAAAACCAGTCTTTTCATGTAAGTAAGTATAAACTTGGTCGTCTACTGTTCTAAAACCTTGGTTTGGTTGATGCAGTACCGGAACTCTTCGTCAGCAAAACATGCATATACTTCTCTTTTGTCTTGTTTGATCCCCCCTCTGGCTGAATTTTATGTCTTCTCCAAAGCAGGCGAGGATTCCATCTCCATTATACACTAGGCTGTGGAAGGTCTAAATGGATATTCTTCTTACCCATTTCCAACTCAAAAGTCGTATCGTCCAGCCGAAAGGATGGTTCAAACAGATGTTTACTCACTTCACTTTCAAACCAGCACATCAGTGTGGCGCTTGTTAGTAACTCTCGTTCTATTGAATGAATTGCCTTCCAGTTTCATCGTATCAGCTTCAATTTTCTTGTTGTGATCCGCATCTCCGGCTCTTCTAGCATCGGTCACTTGGTCACCATACTTATGGAAACATCTAGCTAGGGTAAGCTCCTACTTGATGAATCTCTGTCACCTGTAATCCATGTTGTATATTCCACTTTAGTAAAAGCATGATGATGAGGATCTTCTGACCAAACATGCTTTTTGTCGGACAACGGATGACAGCGATTTTAAGAACAATTTGCCAGTTAATTTTGTATTTGTTAACTATCTGCATCCACTAGAAATAACACGGATGCAGCGTTTGTCGCCATCTTGCAATGAATTCCGCTCAAACCGGTGCTAAGGGCCATTTTGAACTTACTCAGAGCTCATAATTGAAGGCCTCATGGTGAATTAAAGATGAAGAACAAAAAATAAAAGAGTTGTTCCGTTGCATGTTTTTACCATGTATTTGTGGAGACTGTGTCTCATGTGCATTTACACCATATCCCTTCATTGATTATTCCAATTAAACACTTCCACTGTCCTGAGAATAGATACTCATGTGTTTTCTTTGGACACTTCTGCATTCTTAAGACTGGATTCATCTCCGCAAACTTTTCCTTCGGGTAGTCAGGTACTTCAAAATCGACTTCCTGGGAACCAAATTACTGGTTCTCGATGACCGCCTGAAGAAACAACGGCAGTAGAATACCGAAGGAACAAGGGAATCCGAAGACATGGCAAAAACGGCAACAGAGAAAAACAAAGACAAAACAAGGACATGAGACAGCTACAAGCACGGAAATAAAAAGACGACATTAAAAACTAAGGCACACATGGTGTGAACTCCCATGAAAACCGGGAGTGACATCGGGTGCTCCGGAAGGGTAAGCAGGTCCTACTCCACTAGCGACACCCGTCACACGATCAGTGAGGTATATATTGTTTTGAAAGTTCTGATTTGAGGCTGATTGGAAATGCCATTTTCTAACCCTTAGACAAAACCAATAAAAATCCATGGTACGTGTTACTTCTCTAACCCTAAAACAGTACCAAGGTAAAAATTTGAAAAGCTGTTGTTAGTCTCTTGAGTATTCAAACATTAACCAGGACAAACCAGTACCACGAACATCACCAACGAAGACAAAACTAAATATTTAACAGTTTGATATACAAGACAACACAAAAAACTAAAACCACTGACAGTGTGAACTCCCATAAAAACCGAGAGTGACATATCGGACACATCGGACATCTAGAACTGACCATCACACGGTCTCTGTCTGCCCTTGACAAAAGTATTTACAGCTGGACCTTCTCTCTTCATCTGTTTCCAATCACACTACCATAGCTGTTTCCCACCATAGCCACTGGTTTCTTGGCTGGGTTCTCTGGGACCGTTGTAAAATAATCCGGCCTGCTTTATGTTTTCCCATGGTTCAAAGAACAATTCATGTCCACACTAGTAACATCCCTGGAACCCAAACATTGTTACTGTAAACATATTTATTAAATAATTCATTATATACATATACAAACACAATAATGTAGAACAATATAACAATACAATTAGAATTATTAAATAGGATTCGGAAACAAATTAAAAAACTTATATTAATCCATTTCCTGATGAAATAAAATTTACAAATATTAAAGTATGCTCTAAACGCAGATTTCTTAATTGAATCACTTAATAAATCAAAATTTCTTTTTCTAATACTTAATTTTTAAGTATTCAAAATAAAGATAAAAAGTTTAACGAGGAGTTACTTAGTTGAAGAAAGAATTCTATAAATTTTGAGAAAGTGAAAAAGGAATAGAAAAAATACACATAACTGTGTACGCAATACTAAAACCGTTCAAAACGTTTGGAGATTAAGATGAAGGATTGCACTGCCAGGAAAATTTCTGAGTTTCGTTCACAACTAAACTCGGGAGATCCAAACAGTAAATGATCACATGAAATTAAGTGGTCGAAAAAAATTAGCTCTATAAATTGTTGTCTTTGTATATTATAACGAGGGCAATTTAAAATGAAATGGTTTGTGGTTTCAATAGCGTCACATTGGCAAAGTAGAGAGTCAACGATATTTTTTTAGTAAAAATGTTGATTTAAGGAGCTACAATGCATTCGAGAATGGAAAATTTGACCTTCTTGAGTCTTCTTCCGACGAAATAGTACGGAGGTTTTTGAGAACGATTCGGATTCAAATTAGATTTAAAAGAACTAACAGAGGTGCAAAACTTAGTGCGATTTATTAGAAGACTCCATGAACGAATACGAATAAATAATTTGTGCTGTATACAGAGCAGACATGCTTACCCTTCCGGACCACCTGATGTCGCTCTCGGTTTTTATGTTAGTTTACGCTGTCAATGCTTTAGTTTTTTGTGCTGTCTTGTTAAACTTTAGTTTTGTCTTCGTCAGTAATGTTTGTGGTACCGATTTGTCCTTGTCCATGTTTGAATACTAAATTGTTTACAAAAGCTTTTCAAAATGTCACCTTGGTACTGTTTGAGGGTTAGAGAAGTTACACGTACAATGGTTCTCAATTGGTTTTGTCTCAGGGTTAGAAAATGACAATAACCAATCAGTTACCTAACAGAATTTTCAAAACATATGCCTCACTGATCGTGTGACGGGTGCTGTATACAGGGCAGGGCATGCTTACCCTTCCGGAGCACCTGATGTCACTCTGTTTTTTTAGAGTTCACACTGTTAGTGCTTTAGTTTTTTGTGTTGTGTAGTAATGTTCGTGTGTTTTGTGGGCATGTGGTGTCTTTGGTCTTCCGTCTTCTGGTGTTCTTGCTTTTGCCTTGTCTCTGGACTTTGATTTGTGTAATCTTGTGCTTTGTTCCTTTGGTATTCTACTGCCGTTATTTTGTATATAAGGCTGTTCGTGTCCTTACGTGAGGAATAACAGAAGAATTTCTTGTGTTATGTGTATGTATATTGCCAAGAGATTTGGGAACTAAATCTGATAAGTATGCTGGTGAAATATTATTCTTCTCATGTACATAAACACCAAGTAGCAGGAATTGCCATTATATCCAATGATCTTCTTGCAGATTTGTTCTGGTAGCCTGTGGGGTTGAAGGTGGTGACGTCTCTCTCATGGTATCGATGAAACACGATGCTTGATCTTTCCATTATGTTATTTTTTAATAGCTGGCACAGGTCTTAGTTCTTCTCATCAGGCAAGTTAAAATAGCTGGCCAAGCACTGGAACATTACCATAGATATCTCCATGATCGTCTTATTAATCAAGGTTACAAAAACCTTCTCATGCGATCATTGAAAAAGTTTCCCGTTATCTTTCCTTCACTATTTTTTACAGATATCAGTTCTGAAATGTGATGAAAGATTCATTTTTTACTTAGTACTGTGATGAACATTTCCTTTCATTCTCTAAGATATTTCAATTGCAATGGCTTTGGAGTTGCGGAAAATAAAAAAGGGGGACGATAATGCGTTATAAGACGCGCCATTAGACCGATTTAACCCACCATTTTTTGAAATGCCTTTACCAGGTCAGAACCATTGCGATTGATACTTTTTCTATTGGTTGTGCACTTGCTTTGTCTTTCTTTACTTTGGACGTATTGACAATTCTGTCCAGTAATTTTGTTAGTACCCTCATTCAAGGTCAATCCTGATATGCTGATTATATCTTTGAAGACATAAATGAGAGTGGTTATACTGGTACATCCCCCCCCCCCGATGGCTTCAACATAGGTTCCAAAACTGTGTTGTGCCAAACCAGGAACTCTATCATTTTGGTCATCTGCTTGTTTTCCACTGCCCTCTGGCATAGCTGGTACTGTTTTCCTGTGATGTTGCAGTTCTTAAAGGTAATGAATAAGGCATAGTGATCAGGAAAAATCCCTTCTCTCCAGTATAAACACACTCTTTCAGGAATATAGTGTAACCAAATCCAGGAGCTAGATAGTTTGTTATATCAAGGAACTTCAGCACTTCAGTTTTCACACACATAAAGTTGTTACTTCATGTAACAACATCAGTGACCATATTTGATTCTTCTGCCTATAAATGACTGAAAAATTGTTGTCGGTAAATTTCGGACGATAAGCACAAAAAATAAAAAATATTAAAACAAAGCAAGCAAAAATAATAAACAGTTAGATACGCCAGCAAGAACCCCACCAGCTTGGAAGAATACAGTCAAAATGGTTGGAGTCCTAAAATATGTATCCGTGTAAGAGAAATGACGACTTGAGTCTTTGGCCTTCCTGGGTGTAATATCATAACGCATTCGTTTAACGTGAATTTCGTCCAATTTTTTTCGGATAACCGTTAGAACATCCGTTGATATTTATTATGGTTAAATAGTCGAACAAGAGTGGCAACTGTATTATAGAAATTTTTTTTGATATTTGTCAATTCAAAAGGCTCTGTACGTGATGTTAATTTGAATGCAATAGTCACAATATTATATGATATGATATTAATATGATAAGAGACGATACACTTAAAAAATTTTGGGATGTTTAATGACCAGACTCAAGCTAGCGAACAATAAGCCATCGAACAATAAGCCCAATCATGCCAGCGAACAATAAGGCATCGAACAATAAGAAAGGGCGCCAAAATGATCACAACTAAAAACCGAAGAGATGCATACTACATGAAACATTCATAAATAAGATAATAACTAAAAACCGAAGAGATGCCGTAGGGGCGTCAGGAGGAGTCTGCAAAGTCGACATATTTAACCACCCAAGGACGGAGTATGCCAACTTTTGACACCTATAACTCCGTTGGTCCTCTGGTAGACAGTAGTCCTAGGTATTTTGTCTCAAATTTCCAAGATGCTATTATTTCCGCAACTTCCGCTATAGGTGTCCAAATATTAAGGACTGGACTCGATTCCCAGTGTAAAAATGGCAAGGGGGTTTAGAATAATGTAAGTATTTTATTTTAAGTTTACTTTTGAATATATTGACAGAAGTTGCACTACGCAACTGTGTATCAAGATCATTCCAAAGTTTTAGTGTGGATGGAAAAAATTAACCCCGATAAATATTTAGAAGGGACAGAGGTACAGCAACATTTTGACTATTCCTCAAGCTGTATGATGTTGTGTCTGAAACAAGAGGCGGCATTAAATCATTTTAAATGATAATATTCCGGACGCTGACCGTTTGTAATTTTATAAAATAAAACAAGTTTTTGTTGCTCTCGTCTAGCTGCAAGTGTTTCCCAGCCTGTTTCTTGATATAAAGAGTCTTTACTTGAATAAGTAGTTAACCCTGTAACAATCCTTGCAGCTTCAAGATTTATTTTCTCTAATCGATCAGAGTTAACTTTACCACAGTTGTCCCAAACTTTGCATGAATACTCAAGAATTGGACGAATAAATGTTAAATATATTCGTTCTAAAAAAGTTCTGTTAAGTTGAAATTTTAATTTTCGTAGTACGTTCAACTGTTTGGACGCCTTTTCAATAATGGAAATTATATGAGACGTCCATTTACAATCCGAACTAAATATAACACCTAAATGTCGATGAACAGCAACTGGATCAATGAATGTGCCATTAAAAGTAAACGAAAAATCAGTATTTCTGTCTCTAAGACTAAACAACATTATATCAGTTTTATCAGGGTTCATTTTAACCAGCCATGTTTCAGCCCATTTTGAAAGTTTACTTAAGTCGTGATTAACGAAAGTATTTAAAGTTACACTATCAGGAGCACAATGACCGACTGACGTGTCATCTGCAAATAGTCTACATAAGCCTATGAGATCGTCAGCTATGTCATTAACATAGACCAAAAATAGCAATGGTCCAGGCACAGGCCCCTGGGGAACCCCAGCATGCAGCATACCAAAATTTGAAACATCATCTTTAAGAACGACTTTTTGTTGTCTAAGTGATAAATAACTGTCAAACCAGGAAAGCAAATTTCCCTTAATGCCGTAATTTTCTAACTTCCAGATCAGACCCTGAATCCAAACCCTATCGGAAGCACGACTAATATCGCAAAATGTAATAGTAGTCAGTTGACTGTTATTTAAGGCCAACAATATTTCATGATAGAATTCAGTCAACTGATGACTGGTAGAATATTCCGGTAGAAATCCAGACTGAAACTTATAGAGAAGAGCGTTCGACTTTAAAGTTCTTCCTGGGTTGTCTTCCAAAAATATCTAAGCGTATTTTGTTTCTTTTGCATGTCATTGAGAACCAGCATACGTTGTTAATTGAAAACATGGAAAAAACTTATATTGTTCCTTGAACTACTGGATTCACATATTAATTGCTATTTATTTCTAACAATATACAAGTACCCTTTGCGAATCTAATATTTAGAAACATGATTTTAGATATAAAAAAGTAACCTTGAAAATGGTGGATTTCCAACGACGAATCCAGACTCCGAAGAAAGTGGGTTCCGGTGGGGTCTTAGAATTTTTTTTAATTTGTGCTTTAAATCTGCACCAAAATAAAAAAAAAAGAAGAAAACAAAAGAAAAAGGGGGGATTCCGACCATCGCAAGCCCCTCTGAAACCGTTCATGATTTCAGTTTCTTAGTATTTTTTGTTTCAGGTCTTTATTGTATTAGAATTTTAAAGTCTTATCAAAATTAAAATTACTTTCTCCTGAACATTTTTGATTTCAAGAAGACAATAATAAACATACAAATTTTGTTCGGCTTATACAACAAAAACAAAGTTTAAATATTTATGTTATGCGAATATATTATAAATTGTATATTTCATATTATGATTGAATAGATTTCCTTATATATATATATACAAATATTTCATTTTCATCTTTTTCCATGTTTTTACAATGCAACTTTCAAAAATAAGTCAAACAATCAGGTATGATTGTGCAATAAAAATTAATTCATGTTGGTTAAAAAATAAAACAGAAATCAATTAACAGAGCTATTTAGAATATACAATTATTATTTGTAAACGTTTTAAGTATATGCAACTTTTTGGTTTTTAGTTGTTACCTTATTTGTGAATGCTTCATGTCGTGTTTTTAGTTGTGATCATTTTGGCGCCTTTTCTTATTGTTCGCTGGCTTGATTGGGCTTATTGTTCGCTAGCTTGAGTCTGGTTAATTAATGGAACTGGAATAAAAACCTTAATAATAATTACCAAAAAGACTTTTCTAATAATCCGATAAATAAGGTACCATTGAGAAGGTTCTTCAGTCATTCCACGAAGAAATGACGAAAATTAACTATCAAAGATGAAGATTGAAATAGTTGTTTGTATAAACACTATTACATGTAGATTTCAAAAAATCATTATTTTGACACACTGCTCATTTTGTTTCTAGTCACGAGTTTTATATATTTGGTCAATGAAATTCTGCGTTACGTACAATAAAATCATACGGAGATAAGCTTTAGAATTTTATTTTGATGATATATGTTATTCTCGTTTTGCATCGTTGATACGTATATGAAAAAACATGCAAAGAGTTTCCATGTCGATTCTAATCCTTTGTAATATTGGAAGATTAACTCGGAGTAATCAGCTTTAATATCATTTCTCTTTAACCCTCATCTTTCAATTTTTTTATTGTTGAGAGTTTTGACATATACTGAGATACTACTTCTAGTTGTAGCTGAGTTATTCAAGATTTTGTAAAAGCAAAGCTTTGATTCTTATCTCTTTCAAAAACATCACCACTTCGTTACGTACAATAAAATTTCACAATTCAATTGAATAAGATAAGTGTTTGAATTACAATTGAAGAAATCTGGCAGAATATAAAGCTCAGTATGGATATATAAACATTATATGAACAGGGAAAAAATTGCATTTAAAAACCACAAATAAAAGATAGATAATTTCAAGAATAAATTAAAATGAAAAATATATTAAGCTGAAAATTTTAGAATCAGCACTAAAATGAAAAGAAAACTGTTTCAGAGAGTTAACATTTAGTGTAAAAAAATGCAAAAAAAAATAGACTTGAATCATTGTTCGTGAAGTCTTTTTTAAAACAGTTTGACCACAGATATTCCAGTTCTGTGTTGTTACGTACAATAAAAGCAATGGTTGCTTCTTTTCCTAAATTTGGGTTTAACGTTTAATTTTGTTTCTGTCGTCTTTTTAAAGGGAACCATCCAAACACGACTGTAACCAAGTTTGATTCCAATTGTCCAAGTGGCTTTAGAGAACAAGATTTGAGTTTGATAAGTTTCGCATATGGTCCAATGGTTAAACTATGTCCCCCGCTGGCGGCCATTTAGCATTAGATTTTAAGTGACCAATCAAGATCAAATTGTGATCCAGTTTGGTTCCAATAGGCACAGTTCTTTCAGAAAAGACCAAAGAGGTCTCAGATATAGGTTCAGCAGTGTCTGAAGAAATGTTTATAGCAGCATGAAGAAATGTTTATATGGGTTTTCCTGCAAGGTGCAATGTTCAACTATTTTCCCTGCTGGCGGCCATTTCGGATTATATTCGGACATGTCGGACACTACTCTTTTTTTTTTGCTATGTGAAATCGTTTTTTGGGGGTTTTCTTTTGTTTGTTTGTTGTTTTTTTTTGTTTTTGTTTTTTTTCTTTTGTCTTTTTTTTTTTTTTTTTTTTTTTTTTTTTT